>JAJJLH010002313.1:0-27528 GCA_023806865.1 Isotricha sp. YL-2021a | reverse complement strand
GGATGTAAGAATTCTGCAAAATCAGTATAATTTTGCGTTTATTCCGCTACGAAAATCAAAATTTGCATTTCGTAGCGGAATAAAGTTGATTTTATTCAGGAATTTGTTTTTCCCCGAGCCTACATGATTCTTGGCAGCAATCCTTACCATGTTGCTGTATATTATGGAAGCGGCCAACTTTAGGAGTGAAAAACAAGAAAACCTTGGAAATGAAGAGAGAACGCCTAATGCGATAGGCAAGTTCGCCTATCAGCTTGAGGATGGGATTTATGTGGTGACAATTGGATGTTTGAAGGATTAGGCTGGTAGCTTTTCAATTACAGTGTCCGAAGTTCGAGGTCCTCAAATAAACAAGCCAAAAATGATATGTTTATTTCCATTGTATCCGAATTCCATAAATATTCTCAAGCCCTTTTCCAAAACATCTGGCATAATGCTCATGGGTGATCTTCTCACCAGGCTTAACCGAATCGCTATATAATTCTGAAATAACGTAACGAACAAATGTTTCATTGGGTAGCGGGGGCAATTTTACCCCATATCTGTCTCTTGCAATTTGCCAAATGCCAATAATATTAGCTTTGTCAGAATCTAAACGTATGGTTTTAAACTTATCAATAATACTATCACTGAAGTTTTCAAACACATTGGCTTCAACTTTAAAAATGGCTTCGTTTTTATATCCATCATTAATTGGGGCAGAAGTGAAAGCTTCTTCTAGACCATAAAAAGAGTGCTTGTCAAAACTTCTATGCTTTTGGAAAGAAAAGCATGCTGCCACATCACCGAGAATAAAAGAAGCAATTTTGCTTTTGGAATCATATTCGGAGTATATGAATCCAGATTGTTCTTTTGAGTAATCTTTGCAATAAAGCACTTTCGTACCACTCGTAGAACAAGTAGGTTCCTCCGTAATCGTCATATTTTCTTCTGGGTCATGTATCTTAACAATGAATGATGCTTTTTTATTTTCATACGTTATGGTCACTAAGCATTCTTCATTATCAACATTTTCACCGAAACCATCAACTGTATACCCTGTTACAGTCTCAGTTTTACCATTATTGTATAACGCATTTACAACCATCCCAGTAGAATCAAAATTTTCCCCTTCAATATAATCCTGCTTTGTTGGAGATGTTATTGTGATTCTTGTTAATGTTTTTGCAACAACATTAATATTAAAGGTAGTTGTTAAACCTTCATAGATAACGGTAATAGTCTTTTCTCCTACTGAATTCAGACTTGTTCCAGTTAGTTTATAATCAGTTATCTCCTCCATCAATGAATCGTTATAATTTGCCATAATGACCATACCTTCAGGATTAAACGTTTCCCCTTCTATATATGATGTTTTTATTGGCATTTCAGAAACAAATATTGAATGAAGTTCCTTGGCCGCAACATTTACATTAAGTGTCGTACTCTTTCCACAATATGATACTGTCAGAGTTTGCAATCCAACATTATCACTTATTGGAGATACTGCATATTCTGTAATAGTTTCTGAAAATCCGTTATCATATATTGCATTCACAACCATTCCGGTTCTATCAAACGCTTCGCTGACTATATAGTTTGTTTTAACTGGCTGTGATGTAATAAGAATTGATGAAAGTGATTTCTGAACGAATTCTACTGGGAAAGATGCATGCAAACCATCATATGCTATTACAATATCTCTTGATCCTACTGTGGTTTCATACTCTTCTATAGTATAATCTGTAATTGCTTCTGATTTACCGTTATTATATTTCAGCTCGACAACAAGACCATCCGTATTAATTTGTTGCCCTTCTATATAACTGGTTTTATTTGGTGGCGAAATAATTGAAATCGATGTCGGCTTCACCGGTATTACTTTCACTTCAAACTCTACAGTTTTTCCAAACCTTTCAAATGTGATTGTATACGTACCTGACTTCGTAATATCACCGCCTTTTGTATCTTCCGTTCTTATTGGAATAATATCTGAAGAGCCATTTGTATATTCTATCCTTGCACTTGCTCCTTCAAAATTAAAAGCGGTGTTTCTGACGAACTCTGTGTTAGTTGGCATCGATTCCAATGTCATTGAGGATACTTCTGGCCTAACGCTTGTTTGAATACTGTATTTTAGAGTTCCTTCTCTAAACTTTACAGTAACCTCCTGCTCACCCACTTGTTCCATATCGTACTCGGAAAGCATGTCCTTTGTTACTATAATATCTTCATGCGTATCATCAACATAATATGCAGTAAAGACTCCACCTGAAGGATCTATTTCTTCATCAGTGTAATAATTTGTTTTGGTTGGTATTGACTTCCACTCAAGAATATCCACGTGCTTTTCTGAATCCATCATATTATTTCGAAGTTGTGGATATTTATAATCTGTAGCTGTTTCAATAGTCCATACATTATCAAAATCAAAGCCACTCAAATACTTTTTATTCCTTAATTGTGATTCATTTATGTCGTGCGACTTACCTTCTGCATCGAAGAATCGACCACTGACAAAAGCTCCATTTTTAAGAGTATAATAATAAGATTGTTTTATACTTCCAACCCCTATCATATAGCCATTTGTACCTGTATATTTTTTACCTATATCACCTGTATTATAGCAATTTGAAACTTTCCCAACATTATAAGGGCCACCACAAATTCCGTAGGCTCCGCTAGTCCCATATCCGCTTGTAGCATCTACGGTCGAGGAATTGTAACAACTATCGATTATTCCCGTGTTTTCAACGCATATTCCAGCTGCTGTTCCATTCCCCGAACTATATGTTATAGAACCGCCAGATGAAGGATAATAGATGCTATAAGTTCCTTTACCGACAGCTTCGCATACTGTTTCTGACCCACACGCAATTATTCTTCCACTGTTATATACAGCAATAGGAGCAGCAGATACCGTTGCTTTTGTAACATTATCATTTTCCTTTTTTCCTGTACGTTCCGCGTAAATTGTACTTCGGGCTACTTTAAGATTTTTTATTACTCCTGCATTGTTTGCAAACAAACCGGCAGATAGATCATACCCAACATTTGCTGGTAATTTGCTCTCTCTAATATTAATTGTCATTCCTATAATACTATGACCATTACCGTCAAACACACCGGTAAAAGCTGAATTATGGCCATAAACATAGTCGCTCCCTATCGGATCCCATCCATTACCATAATAGTTGAACGGTGAGTTTGGATCTCCTGTTTCAGACATATCAATATCCGTCATTAATTTATAATTAGCTGAAAGGTCATCTCTTACATTATAAAGATCACGGATATTCCATATTTCTATCACTTCTGCTTCTGCATTTGCCAATGATGGAGACATGACGAAAGCTAAACCTAACATCATTGCTACCATTGTTATGAGTATTCCTACCTTTTCAAAAACTTTTTTCTGTTCCATCGTTCTAGCTCCTTAATATAACAATCAATTCGTTAAATAGGCATGTTTTCCTCTAATGATAAATACCACATTTATCTTGTCAACATTATAACATGACACTACCGATATGTGTTCTACATAATGCCAAAAGACCACCGAGTGGTGGTCTTTCGTCGTTGGTGGAGCATACGGGGCTCGAACCCGTGACCTCTTGACTGCCAGTCAAACCGATGTTGTTGAAATTCCAACGATTGTGACGCATGTTGCCACCTCGTTTGCCGTCCTAAAATTTTCCAAATTATTATCGGTTGCATATTTATTCGCGGTCATGAATATCGTTGAATTTCCAGCACTTCTGTGTCTCTTTCATAGAGCAAGACATCAATCATTCCATTTATACTTATCGATCGACGAGACAGAATTTGTAACCTGCAGCTACCTAACAAACGGTCAGGTGACCTCACACGCGATTACAGTCCATTTTTGTCACAATAAGTCTTTATTCTTTGATTGCGTTTTTCCAAGAATTCCATCTCATTATTTATAAACATAAAATAGTCATCTACGGTATCTGGTAGGCCGCTCTTTTCAAAAGATGCATCTCCGCACCATATATCTACTTCTGAATTATCTTCTGAAACACAATCCTGGAGGAAGAAAAAATCAACATACCCCTTGAAATCAACGAACAAATCAAAGAACTCCTTGTCTCGCATAATCGTTTTGTATAGCGGGCTCTCTTCTCCGTTATAATATCTTCGGATGCACTCCAATGTCAGATCCCATCGGTCAGAAATAAACTTGTTTGTTCCTTTATTCTGATTCATGCTTCCCGGGCGCTTAGGGAAAATGATCATCCCACCTATAGTATACGATTTCCTTAACAGATTCTCGTAATAACTCTTATAATCCGGTACTATTTCCATCACCTGATTTATCACATGTCTGTACTTTTGGTATCTTAATTCTACTATAATAGAATCACTGGCAAACCTAAACCCCTTCCAGGTAAGATACCAATAAGGATCATTGCCCATCTTGAGATCCATAAACTCACCATTCGGAAGTTCTTTACTCCATAGCAACTTATGATAATTCTGTAAAGTACGGCTAGCTGTATCTGGATCAGATCCACCCATTCCAAGGCCATCATTTCTATCCCAGAAGCCTTCCCAGTAACCTTCAGAATCTATTGTGAAATCGTAACTTATATCTATCATTTTCTTAACATCTATTGAAAACACTGTGCATTTATATTTCTAAATTATTTTCTTAAAGAGAATATCTATGTTCGTATGTCTAGCTATTGAATTTGTGCCTTGCTTTATATATATCCATGATTCTTCATAACCCATTTTGCCGGTTGCATCGGGGTCCTCAAGAAACAATCTCAAAAACTCATTCGGATTATGGTCATAAATTGTTGATACTGATTCGGATAATTCAACTTTTGTTTTGCAATCAAGATTTGCTGAATTATGTAGATAGTGATCCATATTACTTGAAAAGTAATATATTGAATACTTCACTTTCTTTTGCCTTACAGAAATTGCATCTAATGAACATAGATAATCAAGATTTTCTCTTTTTTGCATGTTTCTCTTTATAATTCTATTGCGTTGATTTGTGATAATGTACCCATTGTCATATTTGATTCTTTCTTCTCCGTTGATTATTGCGTCATCAGGGATATATGCACCATCCATATCAACAAGATGTATTATCTCTGAAATATCTTTTGGAAAAAGTTTTGCTTCATCGAAAAAGCTTGACAGGAATCTATCATATATTTCTTTTTCGATATTGCGTGGCCAAACCTTGTAAGTAGTAGTTATATCTCCACCGCGATCAGCATCTACTTCTCTTATCATTGGAAAGAATATTTCGAGACTATCATCTCTTGATTCAAACAAATCTGTAATTGCCGTTTCGAACGTATTTCTATCTGTTTTTCCTTCAACAAGAACCAATATCACTTTTCGCTTTGGTCTTTTACTCATACCATTTTTCACCGACCCTTCGCATTGCAGAGATGAGCTTCGTTTTCTTTGTCTTATTATATAGTCTTTCGTCTTGCTCATTCATTATCAGCTCTCTGAAATACATATCCCGCAAATTATTACTTTCGGCTACTCCTTTTAATCTTGTGTATCTATTTTTAGGATTTGCTGTAGTGAAATATATGTACTTTTTGTCTATCACCTCAAGCGGCCTTAAATTATGCGAAGTGAATATAAACTGTCCTTTCCCTGCTTCTTCAAATGCTTGCAATATTTCACCCATCATATATTCAAAAATACCTGAATCGAATTCATCTATTGCAATGGTTGTAGACTTCTGATAAAACGCACAAACAATCAAAGAAAGAATCGATGTTAATTTCTTTATTCCGTCAGATTCATAGCTAAGAGGCATTTCTGTTTCTCTTCGATGTGATACCATTGTTGCAGATACAGCAGATTGTCCATTTGGAACTATTGTTTTCTCAATTGCCTTATATTCTAATGTAAGTCCCGGGATGATTTGATTAATTACATCACTTAATTGTTGAACAAGATTCTTCTTTTTAGTATAGTCTTCGATGCTTTCAATGAAAGTTCCCTCCATTTTTAAGGTCATATATTCCCCTGGTGTTGGAATTAATAATGCAAAACTTGTTTCTGCTATTCTAGAGAATTCGCTATCAACAGCAAATAGATAGTGAGTTGCAAACATTGATAATTCAGTCAATATTTCAGGGAATATTGCATTTTTTGAATTCTCTTTTACAGTATTAATAAATTCATTTGAGAAAATAAATGATTTCGATTTATCCTGTTGACGTTGCTTACATACTTCCAAATCAAACAAGGTTTTCTTTTTTCCTCCTACCATTTCTTTTCTTTTTGTATCTGGTGTAAACGGATAATTATCACACGATGTATCAATAAGCAGTGTTCTCTTTGAAGAGTCCTCCCATTTCATGCTAAGTTGCTCATTAAAAATTATTACTTTTTCTTTTTCTATGTAATAAAAACTGTCATTTTTTAATTCAAAACCTATTGCATTAAACTGTGCTTTTGCCTGTGCCTCACTTTCTTTTTTGTCCATTTCTTCTTTTTTTATACAACAAGAATATGTAATCTCTCTTCTTTTATTATCTGGATATTGTAAGTCAAATACCACTGTGACTTTTGCAAACTCTTTGCCCACTGCTATACATTTTCTATAAGTGTTCGGAATAGACTCGTTTGATAAAGCTAATTCTATAATTGAAATAGCTTCCACCAAAGATGTTTTCCCAGATCCATTTTGTCCATAAAGCCCCAGGATATCTGAACAAGTCCCCTCTGGAATAAACTTTCTTCCACAGTTAAAATCAATTACTCCATGTTCGACACTTTTAAAATCATCTAGAATTATTTTCTTTATCCTGATTGTTGGCAAATTCTCCATATGTAATTCTTTGTTATATATCATCTTTTACTCCTTTTATAAGAAAGGGCTATGCCGATAAGTATTGCCCGATTTTTTTAATATTCTCAAGTTCTATTGATGTTCCGTTTTTAATCACCACTGCAATGACTGCAACACCAACCCCTATTTTCAACCAATTCATAATTAGTTGATTATCATTTTCGTTCAAGGCATCAATTTTATCCTTTACACTCATGGTTTTATCATTTTTGATGATTGCAATTTTCTCTTTATGGGAATTGCCTAAACCAGAAAAGATTACCTTTGATTCTTTAAACATTTCTGATACAACTTTTGTTTCTAGATTAGTTGAATTTGTTTTTTTCATATGCGCTCCTTTTTTGTAACATGATGGCTTATAGTACAATAATACTCAATTAGCCCAAATATGTCAATCTAATTTTGATTTTTATATTTTTTATTTGATTTTTTGTTTTAGTTTTATAATTTTTGCTATATGATACACGCAGGCTTGATATTCAAATGAATACTTGGTGAATAAAATACTGTTGTTAATCCCATTATCACACAGCATAAATAGAACATATTTTTTTTAAGTTCTATTTTTCCAGATTTTGAAAGCCCTTGATTTCACTGCATATTTTTGATTTTGATAGTTTTACTGAATCTGAAAATGCGGATTAATAGAATATATCGATTGCAATTATCCTATTCAAGAGGTGTTCTCAAATGAACAATTTGGAACACCGATCCGAGATCAGAAAATACTTGAAGAATTAAAATCATACCTGAAAAACTGGAATGAAAAATATTATATGATGTGGCTACTAGGGTACAATATTGATCTCAGAGTATCCGACATAATGAAAATCAAGGCAGGTGATCATCTGACTTTCCGGGATGAAAAAACAAACAAAGAACATCGGCTTCCGATAAACAACAGGCATCTCAGAAGAGAAAGCGCCGGATATATCAAGAAAGAAAAGCTAAAAGAGAATGACTATTTAATCCCTTCCCAGAAAGGAAATAATCATTCTCTTTCAAGATCACAGTCATATTATGTTTTAAACATTGCCGCTGCTGCCTGCGGCATCAAAAATCCGGTTGGAACACATACCATGCGGAAAACCTTTGGCTATTGGCACTATCGCCAACACAAGGACTTTGCCCTGTTGCAGCAGATCTTCAGACATTCGTCATCGATCACACTCGATAAATCGGAATCAACGATGATATAATCGAAAAAACACTCAAGAAATTTTACATTTAACTTCTTTATTCAAACAAAGTAAACCAGAATTCCAATTATCACCAATTCATTATGCTTTTACGACTTCCAACCCACATTGCGGACAAGTCTTTATATCTGGGTCCGGATTATCCATTACAAAATCACACCCTTGGCAAACAAGCAAATCATCTATTAATAATGCTTTGGGACCACTTTCTTCAACAACCTCTTTATTCCCTTCATTGGTGTTAGTCCCTGCTAATGATAGAGCCTCGTCAGGAGTGGCACCTGCACGCACAGCAGCTAACATTTCTGCAGGATATGGAATCATGCCAAGTTTTACTTTTAGAACACGAACAAACGCTTCTAACTCCACGTGTTGAGAGTTAATACTATTTTTCTTCTTTATCAACTCATTCTTTTCTTTTGTCGCAGCTTCTCTTAATTTCGCTTTCTTACCAAATACAGCCCCATAGTTTTGTTCCATAATATTATCTTGTTCAGTAATACCTTTTTCAAGACTTTTCATTTCTTTATCTATTTTTTCAAACTTAGATTCAATGTCCTGATAATAGCTGGATAAATCTCCATCATATTGCTCCACAAATTCTACGGCTTTTAGTTCAGCTTCTTTTTCTTCTAGATGTTCTTTTTCGGATGCTATCGTTGCCTCAAGCCCCTTTCTCACCTCATAATCCGGAGCAAAACTATCTATATTTGCAGGTTTCCCATACTGGTCAACATAATCCGAGTAATACAATTCTTTAGTGAGATCTTCCGTTACCAATATAACTGATCTTTTGCAAATTATGCTGGTTTCTACCGCGTCATGGTCAGGCCAAAATTCAGTACAATAATTGCTGTCCAAATAGTCAGCAAGCTCCTCAACAACCGGTATGGTACGTAAAATAGCTTCAGCTTCAACAGATGTTATGTTGCGATGTCTAACATAAGTATCATGAATATAAGAAGATAAAAAAACTATGTGATTAAGCAGTTCTTCCGAAATCTTAGCCAGTGTTTCTTTATATGGATAATTCGGATATTTACCTGAAAGTAACGATGTCTTTGCACGTTCATAATATGGGATAATACTTTCATTCAATTCATAGTTAATAACACTGCCTATCATAACATTGCATAACGAAGCACGGCAAAGCGCAATTGGTTCCTCCGGGTCTATTTCAAGAACTTTATTGTATGTTTCAATTGCTTTATTATATTCAGTTGCATCATACTCTGTCTCTGCTTTCTTCATCAGTGACACTTTTTTATTATCTTGATTCTCTATCACTGTAACAATGCCCATTTGCTTCTTTATTTCAGCTACAGTGTATTTGCACCCGCAATTCTTACATTCAAAAAACTCCCCATCTTTTACCAAATCAGGGCTTCCGCACATCTCACACTTAACCGCCATAGCATTCTCCTTTTCCAACTATAATTAAACTAAGCAATTACTATTTTAAACTACTAATCAATTACTTTTTTCTTTTCTCTATCAAACTCTTCCTGTGTAAGTATACCAGCATCAAGTAATTCTTTCAATTTTTTCAAAGCTTCAATTTTCTCATTTAAAGTTACTATGTTATCTTGCTTTGAAAGCGTTTCTGTTTCTAAACTGCCATCTGTATTTATAGTCTTCGCAGCATTCATCCCAAAAATCATCCCACCGCCTTCTCCCAGGCCATGATTTCTTATGCCTTCTGCAATTTTTTGTTGTGCTGCAATATTTGACGCATCCTTAGAAACATCATCGTATGCATTGATTCCCATCTTTCGTTTTGCATACATTGTTACAAGGGCTCTAGATTCATTTGACATTTGAACATTTTCAAGTCCAACACTCATAAGTTTAAATCCAAACCGCTCTGGCCAAGTACCTACATTAGATTTATCTGATACAATAATATCTGTGATTTCATTGCTATGTGAAGGAAGTTTTGAAATCCTATAATTATCAGATAATTTATTCAGTGCTATGCTAAATGATTGTAGAAACTCGCTTAATAACTGAGATTTTACTTTTGGTTCATCGAAAGAGTATCTATACACTCCCGGAGGAACAAAGTTGCGTAAGAATCTCGTAGTATCAACAACCTGTACTGAATATACCCCAAACGCCTTTACTTCCAAATCAACACCATAATACAAATCATTATAAACTTGCGGCCCTCTTGTACCAAATTTTATATTCCGTATTTCTCGCAAGTTTACATATGCGACTCTTTTATCTACCGCTGTTATTCCGCCTGACTTAAATCTTTCAATCGCCTGATTAACAATTGATTCTTTAAAATCATCCTCACTAAACACACTAGGTACACCATCTTGATATTCAAACCCGCCTGGCTCAGTTACTATATCTTCAATTCCCTGCTGACTGAATATGTAAGCCGCAGTATTCTCTGGAACATAAATCATAGAACCATTAGTTATCACACCTTCAGACTCTTTATAGTTTGAACCTCTACCATTATTTGTTCCAACATGAACACCTGGACTAACAACAGTTAATTCATCAAATACACCAGGTTTTATGATATCTTTCCACTGATCAGCAAGAGTTCCACCTAACGCTCCTGTAAATGCCTTTATTAATCCCATCTATTATTCTCCTTCGCAACTATTAAATTATGTTTGTGATACTATATCGGAGCTTTTTTATATTATACGTTAAATCATTTTATTATTTCAACACATCGATAACAAAACGCACGATTGCATTTTCGTTGTATGTTCTCAAGTTATTGTTCTTTTTCCTTCCGCCTTTGAATTATATTAAATTTACTAATCATTATTATAATACAGTTCCATCACCTGATTTATCACATTTCTGTACTATTATATCATTGAAATCTAAGTTATGAGGGTGAATGTTTGCTTTTATGCTAATCATACTACTGATACGGCATTATATAGCAGAGGATCATTCACATACATTTTTTATCAAGATTACAGTTGTACATTATTGAAACGCTTACGTATTTCAACCACCAAATGGATCTTTCGGAGTGCTCTCTTCTTCCTCACGTTTGTACCTTTCATACGCGTCTTGAGCATCTTCAATCAATTCTTTATTGTATTCCTCCATAGCTCCGGGAGGCACCGCGGATCCATCTGAATCATCCGAATAGTTGCCTGCATCATCATTCCAAAGCTTATTATCCGACTCACCCTTTTTTCTTATCATATTGAGGATATCCTCCTCATATCCATCTATGTTTCCGCCGGTCAGCCTGACATGGCAAAGAGTGTCTCCTCCGTCCGGCCACCAGATTTCTATCAGTTCCTCTTCCTGATGAATCGCAGCGGCAGTATCAAAGAACACCACATATGATACCTCACTTTCTCCGCCTTTATATCTGTTCCAGACGACCTGAGGGAACTCACCGTCATCTTTCTCGGTTATGAGCCGAAATAATGTGCTCTTATCTTCCTTTCCAAAGAAGTAATAAGTCTTTGTTACCACATTATCTTTTTTCTTTTTTGATTTCAGCTCAGCTGAATCTGGAAGATTAAAGTAATAGTTATCACTGATGATTGCCTTTACTGTTTCCTTTGGCTGCGTCTTTTTCTCAGACTGTTTTGCACTTTCAGTAGTATCTGCAGGGGATTCAGTCCAGCTCCCCAAGGTATAAATGGCGCCGCCTATCAGAAACAGAAAGAGCAGTCCATAAACAATCAAATCAACCCATTTGTTCCCTGAGCCTTCATACAATTCTTTTCTGATATTATTTGCTTCCTGTCCAAGACCCATATCATCACATCCTATTTCTCACGCTTCTCAAAATTGCAGTTAGTAATTATACACTCCCATGCAGGCACATACCACGATTCCAACTCCAGATACTGCACATACCGCTACAATGATCGGTCGTAATATTGTATCTTCAAGATCATCCCAATTCTTGATCAGAAACATAAATGAAGAAGCTGCTACGATTATAAAAATCAATCCAATAGTAAAGCCATGCTGCGCACCGGCTCTGAAAAATAAATGTCTCATATCTCACCCTATTATTACAAATCAAACAGCGATAATTGCTCTTGCTTTAATGATTCTACTTTTCGAATGGTTATTTTATCCCCGGCTGATTCGTCAACAACGCCGCATAGAATCGGTGAGTTAGGATCATACTTACTACTCCGGCTGATCACTCTGTCCAAGTTATAATTCGCATAGCAGTATCTGCAACCATTCCTGCAGGTATTATATGTTCCTACTTCAACGCTTTCAAAACAACCGCATTCCGGTCTTTGATTCTTATCCTTGCTGCCCTTTAATTTGCATCCTATGATTCTTTCTATTAGTTCTTTATCAATACAATGACCATGCTTTATACCCACAGAATCCAAATCTATCATTTCGGCACAGGATTCTATTTCAAGATTTTTTTCGTGCGCAATAGCGGACAGTCTGCCAGCGATTTCAAGCATATCTTCTTCTGTCATATTCTTTATATTTAAGCTGGCGGTATTTCTTATTGTTTTGTCATAAAGATCGACGAAGCTGATTACTACTCTTTCAGTATATCCATGAAGTTCATCAGCTATTGCCTCAAAAGCATGATAATGATACTCCTTTGTGTATTTATCATTAAGCAAAATAGGATCATATCTCCATATGACTTTTTCTTTACCGATCTTTTCTGATAGTCGTTTGAATGTAGGTATCAAAGAACCTCTTTTATCCGAAAGAGCCGGTTCAACATCTCGCCCATACCCTGTGAGCGTGAATTGAAAATAGTAATTGTAATCCTTTAATGCATCTAGCTTGTCGAGCATATTTGCTGGGTTCTTGCTCCAAAACACTATGCAGTCAACAATTTCCGGCGACAGATCGATCTTGCTGATCTGATGTGCATTCATGGGATTTCTGACATACAGAAATCCCTCTTTTATCCTGTTAATAAACCACTCCGAGTAATAATTCGGAATATCTGTACGCCTGCTTACACTTAATATCATTTAATAAGCCCCCTTTGTAAATTCATAAATATAATACTTTTCATACGATCGCCATGAAATCGGGTTTTTCCCAGTTAAACGTTCGGTCTGATTCCATAAATATGGATCAACCGAGGGATAATCTTTAGATGAAATTGATCCATTCGATTCCACATATGATGTTTTGACATAATTGAAACCATTGCGAGTAAGACAGCTTATTATTTTGTCGGAAAAAACCGAATCTGATTGACTGCCATCTTTGTGATTTACAAAAGAAAAGACAATGATGAATCTTTCTTCTGTGATCTGTATTTTCTCTAATGCGGCAATTAATTTATTAAAATCATTCCGGTCTTTTCCTATATCTCCAATGGATTTCGGAAAAATAAGAATATTGAAGTCAAGTGCAGATTGCTCCGACATATAATCACCAGCTTTTCTTACTATCATTGTTTTATGAATATTGTCATCTGTTTTGGGCTCATACTCCTTATTCCACCGTACAACATCTACCCCGTTATAAAACACTTCTATATTTAAACCGTGCCGTTTTGCCGCTTTCTGCAGCGACCAGGCATCCACCATATTTCCGCACCCTAAAGATAGCACCTTTACTGTCTTTGGTAATTCGTGTTCTGTAATTATTTGTGAATAAAGACTAATATATTCATATGCATACGCATACATGTACCTCAACACGTAACAACCCTGGCTCCAAAAATCATTATAACTATATAGATAATTTGGTTTTTCTATCGGCGCTCTTCCATGATTCTCCATCCAATTCAGATTACTATTTGCGCAACGGATAGATTCTTCTATGGCTGCAATAGCAGGATCCGGTCTGCGGTTATTGATTCGATTTGGTTTTTTACTTCTCATTTCATCTATTTTCATTATTTCGATTCCTCTCTGCTTCGAGATTGTACAGTCTTATTGCCTACTTTTTATTTGGACGTTTTGCTTTTTATCCAACATTTGTTCAATTATTGTTAGAACGGTATATCGTCATCATCTAAAAAATCATAGTTTGTTGGGATTGCTTCTGTTTTTTTTACATCACTTACATTGACATTATCATTTTTATCAGCATGCTTCCTCAGGAATGAATTATTTTCATTCTTCATCCGTTCATATTCTACTTTCCTTCTTATCTTTTCCAGTTCTTCTTCAGAAGGTTCGTTATCTGGTTCTTCCTGCCTTTTCTCATTCTCAGCCAGGATGCTGTCATAACACATATCAGGAAAATCTAATTCCTCAAAATCATCTTCTTCATAAGGATCCGGCTCCATATCTGCTTCATCATCATCACTGTAATAGTAGTTATACGATTCCATCATCCCCATCTCGTAGCGAGACAGATTAGCCCAGGCAGCTTCTATGTTATAATCCGATTCATCACGTTCATCCAGCCAGAAGCGGCAAGATTCCAATGCTTCATCGCATAGTTCTTCCAGATCCCTGCCTGTTTCAATTGACTCTTTGTGAAGTTCCAGTATTTCTGTTGTGGTGAAATTGTACATAAGGCGCAGATCTTCAATTTTCATAAACCGCTTATAATCTCGATAAGTGAATAATTCATTTTCTTTTTCTTCCTGCTTTTTCTTTTTAATCGCATTCTCCATTATTTCTTCCACCATTTCTTTTTCATCCTTCAAACAGGAAATCTCCATAAGATGGTACTGATCAATTTTTTTAAGTGCATCATAGTTTTGACGTAAAATCCTATTTTTTCTTTCTAATTCAAGGATCTTATTGTCGTTTCTCACGGATTCACTTTCATCGGAATTTATATAACTCTTTAAAACATCTTCCATATATTCTGGTTCTGGACAGGTATATCCTGCTTTCTTAAGCATTTTAGGAGTATCTTTCTCACCCGTATACATTTCCACAGAATCATAAAAATTCGTCGGGTCACTAAAATGATACTTCTCGCATATTTTCTCGATTGTTGTATTTGTTTCTATGTATTCCTTCAGACCTCTGATAGTCTGCCGGCACCGAATATATTGCAAGATTGACATCTGCTCCGGATTAACAATTTTGAAATATATGTTTGCGTCTCTGTTGCTAGCCGCAACCAAATTGAAAGCCATTTTTTTGATTTCATTTTTATTTTCAAGTATATTCTCTTCAGTGATTCTTAATATTTCATCATACTGGTGTAAAAAGTTCATGGCAGTCCTCCTAAGCCGCTTGCTTCTTCCGTCTTGTTTGCTTTAACACGATTATATCATTTTCCTTTTCTATATACCTTATATACATTCTGAGTTTCTCCATAGTGCGGTGAACTGCGCAATCACTTTTGCAGAGGCTGTGATCTATTGCTTTGTCCAGCAATACTCCGTTCCTATAATAATTGTCGACACCCTTTCTGAATTTCTGAGTGAAAAGATAATATGTTTTTTCTCTGATGCTCAGAAAAAAGTCATGTGTCTGATAAGCATTAATATGGCAATATATCTTCATCATTTTTCCGGTCCTCCTTTATGGGGCAATAATAACTTAAATCAGCATTATGCTCCATGGTATTTCTTGCACAAAAAATACCAAGTTCTTTATTTTTTACTGCTCTGTGTTCATGAATAGAACACAATGCTTATTAAGTTCTATTTTATCGGATCCCGGAACCCATTGTGTTTTCAGTAATTATTTGATATTTGTTGGTGTTTCATTTTGAAAAACCGGATATAATAGAACATATCGAATATGAATGTCCTGTTTTGGAGGGATAGAATGAATAAGGTTGAACCCCTACGAGATCAGAAGAAGATTGAAGAAATTAAAGCATACCTTAAAAGCTGGAATGCGAAATACTACATGATGTGGCTCCTGGGAAGCAATATCGGTCTCAGAGTTTCGGATATAATGAAAATCAAAGTTGATGATATTGCTGGAAAGGACCATCTGCTTTTTCGGGATGAAAAGACCAACAAGGAACACCGGCTGCCGGTGAACCGGCATCTCAGAAGAGAGATTGCTGACTATATTGAAAAAGAACAATTAAAACCCGATGATTATATCATCCCTTCTCAAAAAGGCATCGACCAGCCACTTTCAAGATCCCAGGCATATTATGTACTTAATGTTGCAGCTACCGCCTGCGGGATCACTGATCCGGTCGGGACCCACACTATGCGGAAGACCTTCGGGTATTGGCACTACCGCCAGCACAAAGATGTCGCTCTGCTACAGCAGATTTTCGGACATTCATCGCCGTCGATCACTCTCAGATATATAGGAATCAATGATGATATAATTGAAAAGTCGCTGGAAGACTTTTATATATAATAAAGAAGCGAGTGTAGTAATGATGTGGCATTCGATTATTCCAACCAAGGTGACACTACGGTCGGATGATTTGGGAGCCACCGCTCCGGACAGGTGAAAGAATCACTCAGGCATTTTTGAGATGACAGGATACTACAGCAAAGGCGGCCTGCAACACTATTGCGGCAAGGGCTTGATTCCAACTTTCTTTCATCAGGTATCCATTATGCGATCTCTCCGGCTTATGTATATCTTGATTAATGGTTTCCGGTCATCCGAACAGTCAGTTTCACCGCGCCAATCTACCATTAGTAGCCATTTCAAAAAAGCTGTCAATCATACTCGGTATTTCAAGGCTTAATATATTTGATATCCAACTTCAAAACATCTATTATCATCTTTCCTCTGTTGAAACACGTATAAATGCTGGACATTACCTCTTCCTCCTAATCCAAATGCACGACTGGCTATATGCTTTGTATTGAGTGGGTTTGTCGTGGCAAAGATATTAATCACCGAATTGTTTTCAATATTTCTTGTACTATTAATAACAGCATCAATTAGATTATTGCTGAAGTGACGACTACAATCCGTCCCGTCATTACGTGTTACTATAATTGTTTTTAAGCCCTGTTTTGATTCGGGTATTTGTTGTATTCCAATCATATCAGTATCTTCAATGATCAAATTTATTTCTCCATTCGCAACATCCTGATTGTTAATTGACACTTGACATTCAGGTTCATTATCAACACAAGGATAATCACTTTTCTCTAAAGGATACTCATCAAAAGTACCTCTAACGACAAGCTTAAACTGCATATATATAGGAACACGTACTAGATTACACTTTCGAATCCCTAGAATCTTTGCACATATCCAATACCATGCATAGCTATACTCATGATAAACTTGCTTGCGATTCATGAGAAAATCTTTGTTATTTTTTCTAATAATTATTATAGAAGCAATAAAAATGATTATCGTCGCTACAATGCTTCCGTTCATTATTGCTAACTGCCAGAAAAAATGATCTGGTGAAAGAGGATGCTCGGATAGGTAGTCCTTGAATATGGTTTGTAAATCAAACATATAAGGAATTGAAGCCGCAAACACTAAAATTATTATTTCTATAATTTGTCTTCCATTACTTGATATCTTCTCAAATAGTTTTTTCATATGCTTTCCAATTTAAAATGCTTCCCCTTTTTGACACACCAAACACTTATGCTTTCAGTACCGACAATTATAAAATACAGTTCATGGAAATTGTGTTTTCGCCTTGATATTTTTCTCCAGTTATTCGTATCAATAGTGGATGGAATCGGGTATTTTTGATTATGGGTATGCCATTCACCCATATAACTCTTTCTGTGTTCTGATTTCTCCCATAATTCATCCATTATTCTTTGGTGCCCCTCGCGTTTGCGAAAAAAACCGGATCTATTACAAATGTCTTTATCCTGGGGAAAAGTGATATCACTTATAACCAAACATTTGACACTACCGTCATAATATCCCACAAGTATTCCGCCTTGTTCATTTTGAAATTCACCTTGTTTCTGAACTGTTCTGAATGCCTTAACAACATCCGAGGCTAAAATAACCTCCACTTCTTCGGTTCCTATTCTTAAATCTCCGTTCTGCTTTTGCATATACTGCACCTCTTATTTGTTTGGATGATTTTAGAAATAGTTCCCTTTTTATCAGTTAGCTGCTTATAATAATCCGATACATGATAACCGCATGTAATCAATTCATTATCCGAACCAATCCAAGAAACCATCGTGTTTTTTCTGCATTCCTTTTTTAATACTTGAAATGCCAAGCGGACAGTCATTATTGCTGTCTGCTGACTGTCCAATACCGAGTACTCAACATATGAGCCCACACAACCAGCTATACTTTTTTTGAAATTTTGATTTGGATCAACAAAACTCCCTCTGAATGTCGTTAAATCTTCCGAAATTATATCAGTATAAAGACACTGAAGGCAACCTCCTTCGAGATTGGAAACAATCGCATGGCCGCCTATACCATAGGGCTCATTAAAGCATACCAAAAGTGGAGTTTTAATGTTGTTTTCATAAAGCAGCTTATTAATTGTCAAATTGAGCATTGGTTCCCCTGTCGCAGAAATAATTAGCTCATATTTTTTCAGTCTTTCTGGTTTCGCCAAAAATGCTTCTGCGGTTCGATCCTTATAATTAATGGAGTCAATCTCTATATGCGGAAACTGTTTCACTAAATACTCTCTCATTAAGTCAGCCTTGTTCCAATTCTTCAAGGCATCGCTAAAACCCAGAATATGGCGATGCACATTATCCATATTTAAATTATCTTTATCAAGAATATCAAGTATCGTAATTCCACATTTACATAAAGCTTCTGCAATAAAGCCTCCTATTGATCCACATCCTATCAGTAAAACTGGTTTGTCCCGAAAGTCTATACTTCCACCTCCCCCTCGCCTCAATAAATACGAATAATCCATTGGCATGGTCATTATTGGAGCCACCTTACAATTAGTAAGCCTTTCAATTTTACAGTAATGTCGACTATTGTAATATAGCTGGAAGCCAACATAAAAATCCCGTTGTTCTGATGGCACTATCAGTACAATGTATCTGTTTAATATTTTTATTTTTCTATCAAGAAACTTTTGGAACTGCCTTTTCTGCGAAGCCGTAATGTTTTTTATAATAAAGGAACGTAATTGTTTCCATGAGTATTCAGGCTGTATTGGTGGTACATTAAAATTCCTAAGTCGGATTATCATGCACGTTCTCTCTGTCGATTTTACTGTGTCATTTCCAAAGTAATTATGTAGTAAAAACTCGGACTCATTAACTGATTCTGAAACAATATGCTCGCCGCCCGAACAAATGCATTTTAGTTCCTTAAATTCGTTGCTATTGTATGTTGGTAGATTTGTAAATAATCTCTGCTTAGCATTTTGCACCCAGTAAGCATTAAACTCTCGAGCCACTTCGGCCTTATACTCATCACTATAAGGGGAAATCGACAAAATCTCTGAAGCCCTATCAAACGCATCGATTATCATTACCTCTGGTAAATAAGTTCGAATAATTAGCGAAGAATCGTCAAATAAACAAATTACGCCATTTACATCTACATGAGGATAAAATCGTTTTGGCTCAATAATCTTAAACGTAGGATAGTTATTAGGAAAACCATTTCTACAATCAATGCTTATACTTACACTCTCCGAACACAAAAGCATTTCTCCCCGAAAAAGCCCTGGACAGCTCTCGCTTTCCCTGAAAGCTACATTGCGTTCTGTATTTAATATACCTATTGCTTTTCTGATTGTATCTTCTGTTTCAATCATGCCGATTCTGATGTTCCTATATGACTCTTTTCAACGGTTACAGGGAAAGCGTCCCCGAACAAATCCACCATTAATTTACACGCATCTGATTTCTTTGTTTTCTCCTCTACTTCATCAAGTTTTGATAGTGCTGAGATGACCTTGTCATGAAAACTATTCTGCTGTTTTGGAGTCATTTTTTCAAACAAATCGTTCCCAGGCGCAACAGGAAGTGTTTGTTTTATTCCGCAATATGTGCTGTGGCTATCATTGTCCCAACTAAGTGCAAAGGAATTCTTGATTTCAGTCATAAAATTTTTAAATGCGGTAAAATCATCGTATGTTCGTTTCTCTGTAATAAAGTCTGTACTATACTGCGGCTGGAATTTTGCGTAAGCCAACGCTGTTAAAGCAATCCCTGTAGGTGCACTGTTTCCAGATAAGTCAAAATGTTTATTCTTCCATTTCTTCGCATACCTTATCACCCTTCTGAATTGTTTCCTATCGTCTGCATCGCTGAATCTATTATTCATTAAAGATATCAATTCTTTAGGATCGCTTTCTTCCCAATATCTTTTATCTTCAGCTGATTTTTCTTTTCCTTTTGCAATATATAATTTCCCATCATCGTTATTTGCTGAATACACCGCAAAATCCACATGATATGCAGCTTCACCATTTTTTTGATACGTCACTGTGACGCACGATCTGCGGATTTCCACTTTATTTGTATGACCATCAAGAGTATCTTTGACCCACTTTTTTACTACAACTGGATCAATATAGTCATCATGGTTTATATTAAACTTCAATCCAACATCTATATCATAATCCCCATCATCTGGCTTAATTCCTGTTCCCATCGCATAGCTTCCTTGATTAAAGTATGTATATGATTCCGCATCTTCCGAAATGTTGTCTTTAAGCTTCTTTAAAAGGATGTCTCTTTTCTCCCTAAGAGTTTCATTCTCTGCATCCAACTTAATATTACTATGAAAGCTAATAAATTCTGATTGTAAATTTACCATTTGTTATCACCTCACTCTATTCCTAAAGCCTTCACCACAGCATCCTCTGGGCCACTATAAAAGGAAATCTGAAACTTGGAAAACAATTCTGCCGGTACTGTTGGAATATCTGCCGCACTGCTCATTGGAATCAAGATACGTTTTGCACCAGCATCAAACGCAACTTGCAACGCCGTCGCTAACTCTTCTATCTTATTAACGGTTCCACCTATGCTCATAGTTCCGAGCACGCACAACTGTGGCAGCACTGGTCTATCTAATGCAACGCTACAATAGGATACCATCGCCGGAAGTGAGATGTTGCTTGAGAGACCCACCCCCTGACAATCCTGTATATGCATAAGGTAATCTTTATTTTCTGTAGATATTGATGCGCTGATTTGTTTCGCATTCGCACGAAAATAGTTTTGAGCAGTCTTTATAGATTCTTTTGATTCCTTCGCACTCTGTAATCCCGTCACATCAAACTTTCCGTTACCATCAGTAATGGTGCTCTCGAACTTGAATAATCCCATCATGCCATTTGTGCCATTAGCAACTGTATATACATGACCTGCTTTTCCGATTCCTTCTGGAATTAAATCCCCACCACCTTGTTCAAGAATCGGAACAGCTATTTCTTCCATATTGGAAGTCTTAATATAACTAAACTGGACTTCATAAAATTCCATTCCGCCAATTTTTTTCAACTGCTCTTTTACCCTTCTACGCCCTTCCATCGCGTATTTCAGAATCTCCTCGATTTCTTCTTCCGAGTAATTTCCATCCGGATAGATGAGCTTGGTTAGTCCAGAAACCATCTTTCTAACAGCGATTGTATCTCTCTGATTGAGACATCTGCCCAGCTTAAAATACTTATCAAAAGCATCCGTTTCTGGTGTCTTCCTCATTTCACGCATAAATTCAGCGTAATAATCTGATATAAATCCGTAATTATCCGTGAAAAATTCTGGTCTCATTTTAGGGATTTCCCAACCTGGAATATAACAATGCATCCGGTCAAAAAATGCACTATCAATCATAGCATTCGGGAAAGGTTCAAATAGATGTGATGTCTTCAGTAGATAGTCGACACTCTGGTTGATATTACCCACAAAAACCATGGAAGCGTTTGCCTGAATAGCATCCTTACCACGAGCAAATGACCCTGAAGCCATATAATCTTTCATAATCTGCACGCCGTCTTTATCTTTGAAGTTGATTCCGGCGACTTCATCAAAGGCAACGCAATCCCAAACTCCGACAAGACCAATCTGTCGTCTGTTCATATTATAAAATAAATTCGCTACAGTTGTTTGCCCTCCAGAAATAAGAATAGCATTCGGTGACAGTTCTTTGTAAATATGTGATTTACCTGTTCCACGTGGGCCTAGCTCACAAATATTCACATTGTTTTCTACCAAAGGAACTAACCTGGTTAATAGATGCCATTTTACCCGGTATTCAAATTGTGTCGGTTCCATGCCGCAAGATCTTAATAAAAAGTCTATCCATTCTTCTTTTTTGAATTGCTTTCTCGCTTCAAGAATCTCTCTTTTATCCAAGTTCGGCATTTGAATAGGAGTGATTTCGTTGATTACGAATGGACTGCGTTTCTTTTCATCCTCGTCGTAAAAATATGTGAGATCAACAATGCACCAAATTCCTCCCGTCAGGAGTTTTTCAAACGACCGAACATACTTCGGATGAACATACAATCCTTTGACCCCTAGAAATAAAAAATCCGCCTCATACTGATCAGTACGTTCATTTAATTTAACACTGACTTTATCAATAACAGTATGTGTTCCTTCTTCTTTAATCCGAGCTTTAATATGTTCCGCTTCATCTGGACGTACATAATTGTCAGAAAGGATTCTTTTTACTTGTTCGATCCCTTCCTCGACTTCCTGCTCATCATCTGATGTACAGTAATTACCAAGCAGGTACTCCAAAACGTATGTAGGAACATTAGCACTATCTTTGATTTTCTTAGTTGCGCCTTTAGGAACGACTCTTCCTGAAAAAACTTCAAATACCTTTTTATCCAATTTATCCATGAATCACACCCCCATCAGAACATTTTGAACTGTAAAATATCGATAGTGAACTGTTCCTTTTCGATGTATTCTTCCGGCTTATCAATATTTCGCAGAATCAAATAATAACGTTTACTTCGATCAAATTCAATATTCATCAGGTTGAATCGAATCTTCGTACTTCTGGAGTCCACATCGTCACTTTCTGATGCAGCTACAAACCGATACTCTCCAGATACCTTATTGCCTTCTTCATCCACTAGATATGTTTCGCAGTTGATTGCCTGTTTACGGTCTTCAACCTTCTCATATTGTTCAAACTCTAAAGTGAAGCTTCGATTTGTGATTTTTCTAGTGATGCTCTTAAGACGTACACCGACTGGGGATACCGCCTCTTTGTTACTAGCTGCACGTAGTTCCCCGAGATGTATAATAGGAACTACAATCTCCTGAAGCGATGCACCTCCATGTACATATTGTAAGCCACCTCCTTGTGTTTTAAATAGATCATAACCATATGGCGAGATAACCTTATACTCTCCATCTGATACATTCGGAAGTGAGAACTCAACAGTATATGGAATGTGCAGAGAACTGTCGTCTGTAAATACATAGCGCTTTGAGACTTCAGTCGGATGTAAAGATACTACATTACTATACTTCTGGGATTCTTCGATTTCATTTCGCCTATACAGGAATCCATGATCTGCGGTTACATAAAAATTTGAAATTTGGAGATGGTTATAGAGTTTGCGAATCAAAGCAAGAATCTCATTCACCGCAGACTGAGCAACATCAAACACTTTACTCTCGTTATGCTCCCCAGCATCATCAAGAACGTTGTGATAAATATAAACAAGGGACTTATCTGCCATATAAGACCGCAGCTCCACTCTGGACATTTTGCTGATTTTTTCATAACGGATTGCCGCATAAGATGCTTTCTTATTCTTAAGTATAGCATCTCTTGCCACTGTATCAATCGTAGTCTGTTCATCGACCATGACCAGCTTATTCCTATATGCCATAAGACGGTGCGGCAACAGTGATGCCATGCCGAATCTCGTTTCTGAGGGCAGCGGAGATATCGCATATTGGATTTCTTCATTTCCATTTAGGACGGAATCGATTTTTAACTTTTCATAGAGTTCTCGCCCAATCTCATATCGGAATCCATCAGAAATTATGACAAAGCACTTTTTATAATTCTTGTTCTGCACCTCATTATAAAAACCTTTCGTCATTTTTACACCAGGAAAATTCCAGTCATCCTGCTCTTTTAGAGAATCACTGAACACTTTACCCAGCACATCCAGAAATTTGCTTTGGTACGCATTTTCCACCATACGAATCAGTTCTTCAAGTTCTGCTATTGGATCCTCCAGCTTATTATAGTTCGCACAAATCCAGCGATAATAGGTATCAACTAAGTAATAACTATCTGTATACTTCTGAATATATTCTGCGGCAAGAAGGCCAACCGGTATCGGTTGCTCAAGCATCCTAAAAAACGCAATCACAGAACTTAAGATGTTATATTCCGATTGATAATTTTCATACCACATTGAATTCAACCGATCAGATATCACCTGTTCAAATGTATTATAGTCCAAGCTCCCACTATTCAAACTGCCTGCGATTTTCTTTATGATATCTGTGTCAATGCATTCAAATATATCAGCTGTTTGCACACAAGAAATATCTCTTGAAACCAGCAGCCCCTCAATTTTAAGGTCGTATGCAATGCGAGACTGTAAATCAGGATATCTCTTGTCTGATTTGATCCTGTCCACAAAGAATTTTGCGTCCATCTGCCCTGGTTCGTTGATTTTATACTGTTCATAATATGATGGCAGGATATCAAAATCTGCTCGTTGTTCTAACAAAGCTGTAAACATGAATCGTTTGATCAACGTTTCGATTTTTTGATCACCTTCGTAGTTATAGTAATCACATATCTCATCCCAAAGATATTCTTCAAAACCGTACTTTTGGAGTTCCGCATACTTTTTCCCCTCAATACTATCAAATACAAGTTCTGTTAGAATGCTTTCGATGGTACGAGAAGATGCCTTTGTCAACACACACATCATAGCCATATTTAAATCCTCTGGACGCATTTTGTCATTCACATTCACATAATTCGGAAGTTTTTTCGTTCTGCTTTCTGCATCAAAGAATTTGGCATGCCTCTCAATCACTCTCCTTAGATCAGTGTTTGTCAATTCCATACGGCGCATTGTCAATGCAACAGTATCTGCATAATATTCTTCGCTGTATGACAAAATGTCTAGTAGCCAGTTCTCTTCATCAGCTGGCTTTTTAGAAGGGATATATACAAGAAAATTTGAAATGATATCATCATGCTCAATTATCTTTTTGATTGCAAATTCGTTTTTATCACAAAGTAAAACTTGACAACAGTTAAAGTTGTCATCCATTATGTCATCCTTGAAGTTCGCTGGCGGATCGTACCAAAAGATAACTTTGCGCCCGTTGGCATCAGGAAACTGAAACAGTTTTTCGATTTCTTTTCTTGCTTCTTTATAATCAATACTTGCCATACTTAACCTCACTTCAGTGGCGCCAAAAGGTCCTTTTTTACCTTAGTCCCGCTATCTGATATCACCTCTACGCCTTGGAACTTGGCATAATTAACATTCACACCATCATCTAAATCAATAGAGATATATCTATTCGCCATGTGATCAAGGACCTGTCCATATTCAATAGCTTCATTATACGATGCGGTAAGAGCCTGACGTTCTCTTTCTAACCGAACTCTCTCACGTCCTTCAGCATGTGCTATTCTGCTATTTAATTCATCTATCTCATTCTTCTTTCTTGTAGTTTCTGGAAGGTAGTATTTTCCGTTTACTCTTGCTAGTGTATCCTCATTATAACGGTGCATATATACAAGGCATTTAAACCCAGCCTTCTTTCCGCTTGACAACAGCCAATAAATTGGTCTTTTTTTGTAAATCTTCAGATGATCCTTATAGAATCCGTCGTTTAAATATCTATTAAGTGTTTCTTCAGAAGCCTCATTACTCTTTTTGCCTAAAGCATCCGCAACAAAATCAATGTTTTGGCGATAGGTGTTTTCACCATATATATGCTTGATAAGATCGGTCAAAACTTTTGTCAATCCATCCTTCATACCCACGCCGCGATAAATTGGAATGATCCCGTCGTCATCTGGGATAACCGTCTTGTATTTCGACGCATCCCATTCGCCGCCAGCATATGCAATGCCAGTAACATCAAGCGAGTACCTACCCATAGCAACACCTATAAGATAAGAAATCAGAGACTTAACCTCTCGTTCTTTATCTGCCAGACGAACGGTTATATCATCAACTTCAACTGTTGGAGAAAGTTCATCTTGAAGCCCATAGACATCAATGAATATACGATTTAATTCCTCTTCATTGGATTTCAGCTTGTCGAATCGTTCCTGACATTCCTGTTCCCACTTTTCAAAATGCCAAGAAATCAAACCAAGCTTCTCCATCCGACCCTTGGCAAACTGCGACATTTCGGCTTCAGCTCTATCCATTGGCCGAAGAATTAAAGAATGGCTTTTAAAATCCCAAGATGTTTCAAAAGAATCCCAATCTTCCCTCGCTATCGAAACACACTCTTGTGATAATCTGATGACTGTAGTTTCATTTTGCAAGAGACAAGGGACTCGCTTAATTTGTTCAGGTCCAAATGTAAGGGTTGGCGAAAGGAATCGCATGAATTGCATCGTTGGTTTAGAATTTAGCAAAGCAATCCAATAATAAATATTATTCGCCCAAAAACACACAGGTCCTGAATTACCAAACAATATGCCTTGAGGTACATATCGCATCGATAGACCAGTTCCTGATACTTCTGACCATGTTGAGCATTCTCGAAAATAATACTTATTCTCTCTTAGCCTGAAGTTCCTATCATTATTATATCTAATATCATATGAATCATTTTCCATGTTAATCACGTTTTCAAAATTACCATACCATTTTCTATATGTTCCTCCTCCTGTAGCTGGAATCCATTTATAATTCTTTTGAATCATATCCGCATAATCACTAATATTGATACCAAATTTTCTATATGAAATCTCAAACCATAGTCGAACAAAACGCTTGTCATTACCAGTAAGAACTCCTTTTTTTGTTTCTCCATATTCTCCAATTAGTTTGTATGACTTAAATATGTCATAGTATCTATCATTAACCCAATAAGAAATGGGAGATAATGGAATTAACGAAAACTTTTCACTATCCTTAACGTAATGATTCTCTTTGTTGAAAAACAATTCAATTTTTTCTTTCGCGTTATCTGTATCAACAACTCTAATAAACACGCTCTTTGATGAAAGCTTTGCTTTTCTAATCACAAAAGCAACTGTTTGAACTATTTCACCGCTTATCATTTCAAATGCATGTGGTCCCAAATGCAAGAGATTAACTATAGATTCAGACGATAAAACAGATGACCTTAACGACTCATAGGATTGCAAAAACATCCAACTATGCATATTGATCATAGCTGTGAATCCATTTTGCATTACTAATCCAGTCTCCATAAACATCGCAAACATGTCGGTTTTACTATTTGGATAGTTTAATTCTGCATACTTCTTTACAGAATCCTCCATAGAAGATGGACCAATATATGGCGGATTCGTAATCATTACATCATACTTGGCAGATAACACCTTTGCTTGTTCCAAAAGCGCCTTCAGCAGCTTCACACCATCAGTTAAAAAATCCATATTAAACGTAGTCATAACCGCTTGATTTTCTAACTTATCTATGGTCATAGCAATCATTTCATAGTCAAGTTTTGGCACCTTAATTAGAGAACCTATCGTTTTACCGTTTTCAAAAGTATCAACAAGTTTT
>JAJJLH010002312.1:0-27557 GCA_023806865.1 Isotricha sp. YL-2021a | reverse complement strand
ATTATTTAAATTTAAATTTTTTAAATAATTTTTATTTTTTTTTTATAATTAATTATTTATTATTATTCATAAATATAATTTTTTTGTTAATTGATATATTTTATAATTCTTCTTCATCTTCTTTCTTCTTTTTTCTTTCTTTATAACAATAATTATCAAAATATTTAGAAATAAATTCATATTTCGAACTAGAATACTTAACATAAATAGGTAATTTTTTATAATTTTTGGAAAATTTATTTCCAACATAAGCAGAAGTAAATTTAGAAGCTTCTTTAACAGAAAATTTTAAATCTTTCTCACTATAATTTGTATGTAATCTTAAAGTATTATTCCAATATTTTTTATTTTTACATAAAATTTTCCTTGATAAAAATAAAACTGAAGCTGCCTTCATACTATTATTATAAATACAAAAATCAATATCAGTTAAACAAATATCTAAAATATATTGTGAAAGATATAAAATTTTTTTATTTAAATCATCTGAAATGTAATAAAATCTTTCTAAAAAAATATAAGGTGAAACTGTTAATAAATCAAAATTTAAACTTTTTAATATTTCATATTCAGTTTCTAAAATTTCTTCTTTTGAAAAAGTATGTTTAGAAATAAAAAGAAAATCATTTATTTCAGGAGCATAAATTTCTTCATATTTAGATGCTATAAAAATTGAAGTACATGATATTAATTGTAAATTATTTTGACTTAATTTATTTTTTTCTAAATATCTATCAAATATATTTAAACTTAAATAAAATGTTTCTGGTAAAAGAGAAAATCTTTCACATACTGAAATTATCCAATTTATTACTCCTGTTCTTTGATTTATATTTATTGATTTTTGTTTTTTAAATAAATGTTTATAATTTGGAATATTTATCATTTCTGTTTCTTTTAAATATAACATTATTGAATTTGAATATTCTGTCACAAATTGAGGATTATTTTTATTTTTTATATCATTTTCTTCTTGAAAAAATTCTTTTTCTTTTTCTTCTTTTTCTTTTTCTTGTTTTATTTTTTTTATATTTCTTCCTAAAAGAATGTAATTATTTTCTTTTTGTTTTATATTATTTATATTTTGATTTTTTCTATTTTTTTCTTCTTTTGAATGATTTCTTTCTTTTATACTTAAGTTTAATATTATATTTAATGTTTCATTTTTTATTTCTCTACCAAAAAATCTATTTTTTTTATTCGAATTGTTTTTTCGAGATTTCTGTCTATTATCATTTTTAATTTCATCTATTTCTTTATCCTATATTAAAATATGATTATATATTTTATTTACATAAAGATGAATATTAACTTTTTGAAATTTTGAATTTTTCAACATTTAAAATAATTTTTAAATTCAAATTAAAAAAAAATATTTTAAAAGAAAAAAAATTAATTATAGATTAATACAATATAATAATTAATATTATATAAAAAAAAAAAAAAAAATACAAAAACCTCAAAAAAAAAAATAATTATATTAAAAATCCTTATCATTCTCAATTTTAATTTTCCCATTTTCAAAATTAACATTTTTCTCAAATCCAAATCCATTATTAAAAATACCAAAACCATTTGGTCTTCCTTGACTAAAATTTCCAATAAAACTTCTTCCATTTCTATAATGAATTTTTCCTTTTCCTTCTCTAATTCCATTAACAAAATTTCCTTCATAATATTCATTTTCACTCCATTTAAATTTTCCTTCTCCATTCATTAATCCATTTTTATAATTTCCTAAATATTCATTTCCATTTATTTTATATTTAAAATAACCTTTTCCATTAAATAAATTATTTTCAAAATTTCCTTCATAAAAATTTCCATTTTGTAAATATTCAATTTTCCCTTTTCCATTTTTTTCATTATTTATAAAATTTCCTTTGTAAATTGTATTATTTTTAAAATTATATTTTTCTCCTTTTCCATTTAAAATTTCATTTTTAAAATATCCTCTATAAATATTTCCTTCTTTATCTATTAATTCATTCCATCCTGTAAAATTTCCTTTTATAAAATTACCTGTTTGTTTTATTCCATTATTAAATATTTTTATTCCAAATCCATTTGGAATTTTTTCTTTTGTCATTTCTCCTTTATAAATATATTCTATTTTATCAAAATTTTCATTTTGTTCATTTATATTTATTTCTTTGTTGTTTTCTTTTTCTTTTTCATTATTTTCATTTTTATATTTTATGTATATTGAATTTATTATAGTTATATTTTCATTTGGAATAATTTTTTCTTTTTCTTTTTCATATTCATTTTCTGAATAAAATTCTTTATAACCATTTTTATCATATTTTTTTAAAGGGTTATTTTGTTCTGTTTTTAATAATATTTTATTTTTATTATATATGTAATTTAGTATTTTTGTAAAAGTATCATTTTCATTTTCTATTAATTTATTTTTATTATTTTCTTGTGTATTACAATTATTTATATTACTTATTTCATAAGTATCTTTTATTGTTTCAGTTCTTATACTTTCTAAATTAGTTGTATTATTATAATTTGATTTAGATAAAATTTTCCTTTGAGTAAAATTATCATCAAATTCTTTTTCATTATTTTTATTAGTTAAATTAACTATAATTGGATTTATATTACTTTCACTTAAAACAGTATTATTTTGTTCATTATTTAAATCATCATTATTTAAAAAAGAATTTGCAAATCTTGATAAATTTGCTCCAATATTATTTGATAAATTATCCATACAATTACAATGATTTCCCATTTAATTAAAATTGAAAAAAAATAAAAAAATAAAAATTTAAATATATTTTTTTTATTAAAAATTTAATTCTAAGTTTATAAATACAAATTTTTTAATCGTAAATTAAAATAAATAATCAATAATAATAATATCATCAAAAAAAAAATCAATTAAAAAAATCTATTATTATTATTATTATTTCTAAAATCTTTTCCTTGTTCATTATTTCTATTTTGTAAATTATTTCCTTTATTATTATTAAAATTAATAGAATTATTATTATTAATAAACTGTTCAAAATTAAATAAATTATTTTCTTGTTTTTTATTAATATTAATTTGATGAGGTGTATTAGGAAAAGAAGATGGAGTATTATTTTTAAATAAATTATCATTAATTGAATCATTAATTCCAATATCATTAAAATTATTACTATTATTATTTAAATTAACAATTGGCGATAAACCATAATTTTCAATAAAATTATTTTTAAGTCTTTTTTGAGTAATATAATCAGGAGTATTTAAAAAAGGAGAAACTAAATTAAAAACTTCATTATTTTGAGGTGTAAATAATGGAGTTGGTACTTTAAAATTATCATAATTTTTTTGTTGAGGTGTAAAAATTGAAGATGGAATTTTATAAAATCCATTTGGACTTTTTGTATTTTGTAAAAAAAATTGAAATTTTTGTTCTTGAATATTATTATTTATATTACTTTTTATTGTTGAAATTTGATTTAATGAACTTTTAATTGAAGGAATTTGTATTGGAAATAATTTTGATTTTTTTTCTATTATTAAGGGATTTGGATTTATTTTATTATTATTATTGTTATTTTCATTTTTTTTTATTTGATTTTTTTCTTTATTATTTGAATCTGAACTATTAATAAAAGTTTTACTACTATTTGTATTATCATTTGAAAATAATTTTGGAATATTTACTTTAAATCTTAAATCATGTTTTATATCATCAATACTTCTTTTTTTTTTAATTAATATATTTTCTTTTTTTTCTTCTTTTTTATCTTCTTTTATTTCTTCTAATGATTTATCATTTTCATTTATATCTTCTGAAATATTTTTAATTATTTCTTTTTCTCCTTTAAACATTTTTGAATAATCTTTTAAAGAAATTTCTTCTTTTATTTTTTTCTTTTCTAAATCTATTAAATGTAAATTTATAAAATTTTTTGCTGATGTTTTAGAAGAAGTAATTGAAAGTTTATTTTTTTTATCTATTATTACAAGAAAAACTTCTACATCACATAACAATGCTAATTCTAAAGTTTTTTTAATTAATCCTTTTTTCCTTTTATAATATGTAATTTGACTATTAAGTCTATTTTCAATTTTGGCCATTTGAATTTTCCTTTTACCCATTTATTTTTTTTAGATTGAAATTCTTTATTAAGATTCATAATAAATATATTAATTTTTCACTTTATATCAAATTCATATAAAGTTCTCTTGTCTAATAATTAAAAATATAACGCATTATTGAGAAATAAAATTTATTTTATTTTTTTATCAAAATCTAAGAATTTTTTTATTCTTTTTTTTTAAGGGAAAATCACTTTTTAAAGTATCCTGAAACATCGCGGAAAAGATTGTATAAAAATATTTAATTAAAATATACTAATATTAGTCAATAAGTTTAATTTATATTGTTAATTTGAATTTTTGAGATTTTAAGATTTTAAATAAATTTAAATGAATTTATGTGTTTTTCACTTAAGAATTTAGTTATTTCTACATTTTATATAAAAAGAGATTAATATATAAAAAATATTTATTGATAAAAATTCATGTTGTCCAAAAATAATCGATAAAAAAATAATTATTATAAAATATATTTATCAAAAATATATAAATTGAAATATAACAAAAAAATTTTTATAAATCAAATTATGTCATCATTTTTAAAAAATTAATAATTATCAATAAAATATTAATTATGGAAAAAAAATTGATTAAAAAAACAATAATAAAAATAATTCTAATAACAATCAGCTTAATAATATGTAAAATTATAATAAGAAACATAAATAATATTAATATATTTCAAATATATTGTTAAGAAATTGAAAATTAAATAGAAATTCAATGATTTTTGGATTTTTAATATTAAAAATATATTCAATATATTATTATTATTACCTATTTTAAATTCATAATATATTCTCTTTAATTATTTTTTCAATTTCATCTTCTATTAATAATAATTTTTATTATGATAATTTATATATTGATAATTATATTATTGCAAATTTTAAAAATAGTCATGAATATTTAAATATTTTAAAAAAAATGCTCTAAAAAAATAAATAAGGTATATTAATTAAAAATTTTATAAAGTGAAATAAAAATTTTTAAAAAATTATGTTTTATTGATTTATATATTTAAAAAAAATAAAAAAATGAATTTTCGTCCAAATAATCTTTTAAAAAAATCAGTAAAAAAATCAAGAAATAATCATTTAAGAGTATCATCAAATCCAATTGAATTATCACATACATATATAAATCAATTTAATAATACATTTAATCCAAATAAAGGGCAAAATTCTCCAATATTTAAAACAATAAAAAGTTATGCAAGTATAAAATTAAAAAATGATAAAAATATAGAAAAGTTACTATCAAATTATCTTTATATTTCTCCAAATGTAGATTCAAATAAAAATATAACAAATTTTGAAAATTTTATGTCAAAAACAAAAAAAAATTTTTATAATCAACAAAAAAGTGAAATATCAAAATTTTTAAATCAAACAAAAAAAAGTACAACAATAGAATTAAATGATGAAACATTACCACATATTTATATGGATAATATAAATTATAAAAATCCAATTGATTCACTTGGTTCATTAATTCAAAATAGAAATATATATGATAATATATTAAAAGATTATAATTTAAAAACTTTAAATACATATTCAAAAAAAATAGAAAAATATTCAACTGATATTCATAAAAGAAAATTAAAACAAAAAATAAAAATTTCTTCTTTATTACCACAATCAATAGAAAAAGAAAATAATACTTTATTTAAAGATTTAAGAAGAAGATCTTCAATAAAAAAATCATTTAGTTTAAATAAAATATCAAATAAAGAAGAAGAAGAAAAAGAAAAAAAAAAATCTGAAAAAAAAATTATAGCAATTCCTTCAATTTCCTATGAGAAAAAATCTTTATTTCTCTTATGTAAAAATATATATCAAAAAAATACATTTCCAGAATGTAGAGAACAATTTTCAATGGATATAGAAAAAAATAAAAATGAAATATTTTTATTTGGTGGTTTAAATAGTAATATGAAAAATTCTAATTTATGGAAATTTTATCCAAATGAATTAAAATGGCAAAAAATAAAATCTTCAAATTCAATCGAACCCCGATTAGGCCACACAGGAATTTTATATGAAAATCGTTTTATAATATTTGGAGGTCGTTATTATAATTCAAATGATTTCGCATGTTTAGATATTTACAATACAGAAACAAATAATTGGTTTTATCATTTAGAAAAACCATTTTTTCCATTAAGACGAAATCATATTTCATGTATGATTGGAAGTCATATGTTTATACATGGTGGTATAAGTGATAAAGGAGAATATTTAAATGATTCCTATATATTAAATTTAAATCCAATTAGATGGTCTTCATTAATATTTTCTAAATATACAATCCATCCTAAATTAGCATATCATTCATGTGCTTTAGTAGTATCAAGTGATATAAGAGAATCAATAAAATTTAATATTTATCATTTTCCAGATAATGTAAATTTAAAAAGAATACAAAATAAAATTCAAATAAAAGGTGTTTATATTTTTGGTGGTAAAAATAAAGAAGATAATCAACCAAGTAATAAATTATTCGTATTAATAATAGGAAAAAAACCTTTAGAATGGATTCAATTAGAAACAAAAGGTCAACCACCATCACCAAGATATATGTCATCAATGAATTATTTTGAAGAAGGTAATTATTTAATTATACATGGTGGTAGAAATGATTATTCAATTAATATGGTAATGAAAGATACTTTTGTTATAGAAATGTCTAAATTAGAATGGTTAAGAGTTGATTTTGGGAAAAATTTTTCTATTGTTAAAAATCGATGTTCTCATCAAAGTGTTATTTCAGGAAAAACACTTTTTATTTTTGGAGGAATGGATGATAAAAATTATGTCGGAAGTGCTTTATTTGTTGTTAATTTAGATCCTGGTGTTGCTGGGAATGTTATACAAAAAGCTGTTTCTATTTTTGGATTTGAATTTGGAGGAAATTTTGTTAATGGGTTAAATAAAGCTTTAAAGAAAATTATTATGAGGAAAAGAGAAGAAAAGAGAATTAAGGAAGAAATGGAAAGAAAAAATAGAGAATTTGGTGAAGTTTATTATATGGAGAATACTGGGTTTGGAATTGAGAATAAAGGGAAGAAAAGGAGGAATAGGAAAAGTGTTTTGAATGGGTAAAAAAGGTTTTTTATAAGTTTTTTTGTTGGATTTTGTTTTTTTTTTTTGAGAGTATTTATAGTTTTTGTATATATTTTTTTTTATATATTTTTTTTTTTGGGTTTTTTTATTAGATTAAAGATATTTATTTTATTGGAATGTTATTTATTTGTAATAATGTTTTTTATTTTATACTTTTTTATAATAATTTATGTAGATATGATTGTTTTTAAAAAATATAAATTTTAATTTACAATTTATATCAATATCATAATAAAATATTCTTAAATTAAATAATTAATAAAATAAAATAAAATTTACTATTATTATTTTAAAAACCAAATACAATAAAAATTAATTTTTAAAATTCCTCAAAAAAAAAAAAAAAAAATTTTAAAAAAATTAAATAAAAAAAACCTAATTATCCATAGTATTATTAGCCAACTTAGTACAAGTATCTTCAATTAAATTAAAAACATTTTCTTCAAATTCTTCTCTTTGTTTTTTTTCTTTATTAAACTCTCCTTTAACTTTATCCATAATTTCTTCTAAATTTTTAACAAAAGCATTTTCACTTTCTTCTCTTTTTTTTCTTTCTTCTTCAATTAAATTATGAACTTCTCCAAATTGTTGATTCATTTCTTCAACTAAATGTTTAATATTATTAACACGATCATCATTTTCTTCATCAATTTTATTATTTAAATTTGGTAATTCTGTATTCATATAATTTTTTAATCCTTCAATTGATTCTTTCATTGATTCATTTTCTTCTTTTGATTCTTTATCATATTTTGATATTAAAGTTTCTATTTTTTTAACAGCATTTTCTACATAATTTTTTAAAAAATCTCTTTCTTCATTCATCATTTCTTTTATTTTATTTTCAAAATTTTTTAAATCTTCTGAATTTTTATTTTTTAATTTTTCTTTTGTTTGTCTATCGTCTTCTATTAATTTTGAAAATTTTCCTATTTGATCTTTTAATAAATTGTATTTTTGTTCTAAGGAATCTAAATTTGTGTTAAAGTTTTCTTCGACTTCGTTTATTTTTGATTCGATTTTTTCAAATTTTTGAGGATTTTTTGAATTGCCTGTTTGGGATATTTGAGATATTTTTTCACTTATTTTTGCAAAACGATCTATTTTATTTTGGTTATTTGTTGATGTTGATATTGAAGGCTCTATTTCATTTTTGTTGTTCATAATATTTTAAATTTTAATTTTTTTAATTTTTATAAAAATTATAATAAAAGGATTTTTAAAAATAAAATATAAAATATTAAATATTTAATTTTTTTAATTTTCAAAAATTTTAAATTATTAAATGAAAATACAATATAAAACAATTTAAAAAATTATACAATTTTTATAACTCAATATATTAAATAATAAGATTTAGTTAAATTATTTGAATTAATATGATATATTAAAATAGATAAAAAATACAATATTTTTAAACAAAAAAAAATTTTTTAAAACTCAAAAACCTTAATTATAAAAATTCACTCATATTATCCCCATTTAATATTTAATAAGGGGTAACCTTAATAAATATTTAAATATTTTTGATAAAAAAAATTAAAAATTTTATCTATATTAATTTTCCCATCCTTGACACATTTTTACAGCTTTATGCCATTTATTTAAAAACTTATCTCTATTCTCAACACTCATTTTCGGAGTATATTCTTTTTCTTTATGAACAAGTAATTTAATATCTTCAAAAGACGAAAATAATTTAACTCCAAGTCCAGCTAAATAAAAAGCTCCAAGTGAAGTACTTTCCTTATCTTTATTCCTAATAACATTAATATTAGAAATATCACTTTGAAACTGCATTAAAAAATCATTAGAACTAGCACCACCATCAACTTTCATTTCCTTAATATTAAATTTAGTATCATCTTTCATAGCTAAAACTAAATCAGTAACTTGATAAGCAATAGATTCTAAAGAAGCACGAATAATATGATTAATAGTAGTACCTCTAGTAATACCAAACATAGTACCACGAGCATACATATCCCAATAAGGAGCACCTAAACCAGTAAAAGCAGGAACTAAATAAACACCTCCATTATCTTCAATTTTAGTAGCAAAATATTCACTATCAGGAGCATCTACAATAAATCTCATTTGATCTCTTATCCATTGTATAACAGCACCACCAACAAAGACTGAACCTTCTAAAGCATAATCTGGTTTATCATTTTTCATACTTGCTGCTATTGTTGTTATTAGACCTTTATTAGAGAATATTGGTTTATTACCTATATTCATTAATAAGAAACATCCTGTACCATATGTTGTTTTAACTTCACCTTCATTGAAACATGCTTGACCAAATAATGCTGCTTGTTGATCACCAGCTACACCTGTTATTGGAATATTTTGTTCAAAAATTGATATATGACCAAAATTATATGAACTAGGATAAACTTTAGGTAACATTTCATCAGTAACACCAAAATATTCACATAATTTCTTATCCCATGTTAATGTTTTAATATTAAATAACATTGTCCTACTTGCATTTGTATAATCAGTAGCAAATATTTTCCCATTTGATAATTTCCACATTAACCAAGTATCAACAGTACCAAAAAGTAAATCACCATTTTTTTGTAATTCCTTAGCTCCTTCAGCATTATCTAAAATCCATTTAATTTTACTAGCAGAAAAATAAGCATCAAGTACTAAACCAGTATTTAATTTAATATATTCTTCTAAACCATCTTTTCTAACTTGTTCAATTATATCAGCAGTTCTTCTACATTGCCAAACAATAGCATTGTATATTGGTTTACCTGTGTTTTTATTCCATACAATTGCAGTTTCTCTTTGATTTGTTATTCCTATTGCTTTTATTAATTCTGTTTTAATTCCACATTTTGCTATTGCTTCTATCATTACTGAATATTGACTTGCATATATTTCTAATGGATCGTGTTCTACCCAACCAGGTTTAGGGAATATTTGCTTGAATTCTTTTTGAACTACTGATATTGTTTCACCTAGGTTTGAGAATATTATACATCGGGATGATGTTGTTCCTTGGTCTAACGCTATTATGTAATTTTTTGTATCTTCCATTTTATGTTGTTATTTATTAAATTATTTTTTATATTTTTATTTTTATTGGAAGATATTATTGTAAAATATATTAAAATTTTTCCTCATTTACTTTATTTTATATTTTATTTTATAATTATTATAATATATTTTTTATATTATTAATTTGAGAAGTTAAATTTATTTAAAAAATTAATTTTTGAGAAATTTATAATATACTGTTAAAAATAGTTTTTATAATAATTGTTATCAGTTTTTAGAAAAAGGTTATGATTATTTTTTATATTAATACATTAAAAATTTGTCTTTTTTTTTTATATACAAATATAATTAATAAATTTGAAAAAAAAATTTTATTATTAATTTTTATATAACAATTAAATTTTATTATTTTATTTAAAAAAATATATAAATAAAAGTTATAATATTCTATATATTAAAAAAATATAAAATTAACTAAAAATTAATACAAAAAACAATTTTGATTAAAAATCAATAAAATAAAAAAACCAAAAAAAAACTTTTCTAAAATTATATTTAGTGATAAAAAATGAAAAAAAAAAATGTATTTATTGTTCCCTATCAACAACATCAATATTAAAATAATCTCCCATAGTTTCAATATTAATTTCATTATTTCCTCTTTTAACTCTAAAAAAACCATTTTCTCCCCAATCATCACCCCAAGTATTTTCACAAATCCAAAACTTAACTCCATTTTCTTCTCCATAACCAACAATAGTAGTAGAATGTTCAACTTTTTCATATTGAATATCATGACTAATCATACTAGTAACATTAAAAGCACCATTATTTTTTTTTAAATCTTTCTCACTAAAAATTCCATTTTTATAATAATTAAATTCTAAAGGAACCATAATATTTCCTGGTATAGGTCCTCTAGCTCTTAATTCTTTAATCATTAATAATTCAGTATCAGCACCATAGAATCCTCCTAAATAACCATATTCAGAAACAATATATTTTTTCTTATATTTAGTATAATCACATACATTTTCACAATCATTATCTTCTTCTTCATATTCGAAACAATCTTTTGGTACAATTTCGAATTCATGGAAAAATTTTCCTACTAAAATTGGGTAACCACCATCACAACCTTCAGAATAGAAATTACATGATAATGGAAATTGAATTGATAATTTTGTTTGATCTTTATTTAAAGTTTTTATTCTTAATCTACTTTCTAATGAGTAAATTGTTGATATTGTAAAACATGAACCACAATTTCCTTGATTTATTGGTTTTGATACGAAATTTTCTCCTCCGACATTACGCCAATCCCAATTTAATGGAAGTTTATTTTCGTCAATTGAATCTAAAGAAGAATTTATGTATTTTAATATTTCGTTTCTATCTGTTATTAAATGGGAATCTTTTTCTCTTTCTGTTGTTGGTTTTTGCTTTATTTCATAGTTTAAATTTGATTTTTTGGGAATTTGAATTTTTTCTTTCCAGAAATCTTCTGTTTTTATTTTGGAAATTAAATTAGAATTTTTATTTTTTTTTATTTCTGTTTTTTTTATTTTTGTTTGAATCATTGATAAGTGATTTTGAAATTTTGATTTTCGGAAATTTTTTTTATTTTTGGTTTTTTTATTAAAATTATCATTTATTTTATCTTTTTTTTCTTCTTTATTTTTTATTTTTTTATTATCTTTTCTTCTTTTTAATCCTTTTCTCAAACCTAAAATATCTTTAATTTCATTTAAATTCTTTCCCCGATATTTTTTATAAACATCAGCATTCCAAGTTAAATTAGCATTATTAATAGCATTAACCATAGATTGTAAATCTTCATATTTAATTTCATTTAATAATTTTGGATCATAAGGTTGTTTTTTTTCTTCGAATTTTTCATTATTGTTCTTTTTTTCATTATTATTCAAATTCATATTTAATTGTAAAAAATTATTATTTTCTTTTATTTTATTAGCAAAAAAACAACTCCAATTTTTATTAGGTTTATTATAATCTTTAATAAACCAACCAATCATAGTTTTCCCACAATCACTTTTATAATTATTTGAATCTTCATTTTCTAAAAAATATTTAAAATTTGCAGTTAAAACAGAATCACCATAATAAATTAAAAATGATTGATCATAAATTGGAGTCCATTTTCCTACTTCAATATTATTTTTATATAATTTGAAATTATCTCTTAATTCTAAAATTAATTCTTCTCCGATTACACTTTTATCATAATCTTCATTTCCTATATCTTCTGATATGTGATTTGGAAAACCATGTCCACATGTTGTTTTTTCATCTTTTAATGATGGGTCGAATACTTCTTTAAATAAAGAAAATTTCCATTTTCCTTTTATGTCGTTTAAAACACAATGAACTGGTAAATCAGTTTTTGAATATTGGATTGAGAGAAATATAAGAAATATTATGTTAAATATTTTTTGAGACATATTTTATTATTTTTTTTATGGGTTTTTTATTTAAAAACGCTTAAAATAATTTATTTTTTTTTTGTTTTTTTTTTTTTAATTTTTTAATTTTTTTTTAAAAAAATCAGTTTATTAAATATGTTAAAGATAAATAAAAAATAAAATATATATATAAAAAAAGTATGTAACTCAAATATAAAAAATATATATAAAAAATTTATTAATCATCATATGAATTAATATCAAATTCATCATTACTAATTAGATTTGATATATTTTCAGAATTAAAATTACTTAAATTTTTCATATTTTCTTTATATTTAGGATTATTTGGATTATATAATTCATCTAATTTTTTTAATCTCATTTTTTTAATTTTTGTTAATTCAGAATTATCATTATATTTTATTTTATTATGAGATTTATGAATATTCCCAGTTGAAAAATTATTATGAGATGAATTATTTATATATGAAAAATATGGAGCATTTTTTTTTATTACTGAATTTGGTCTTATATTTGAATTATTATTAATAATATTTTTTCCTGTAGTTGAAAAAATATTTTTATTTACCTTTAATTTTAAATTTTTTGGAAGACTAAAATTATCATAAATATTTAAAGAATTTATAGTAATTGGATAATAATTTCTTTTTTTAATTTCTTTTTTATCATATGGATTATTTTTTAAATCTTGAATTTCTTTTTTTAATTTTTGATTTTCTCTTATTATTCTTGAAATATTATTATTTCCAATATTATCTACATAATTTCTTAATTCAAAATTTTCTTCTTTTAATTTAATAAACTCTTCTTGAATTGGTTTTAATGTTCCTCTTTTTTTTCTAAATTCTAATAATGATCTTAATTCATTTATTTCATTATTTAATTTTTCTATTTTTTCTTCATTATTATATTCAATAATATCATTATTAATAATATTATTATTCAAAATATTAATATTATCATTTTTTAAAATATTATTATTATTATTACTATTTCTTTTATTACTATTAATATTATTTTTTATATTTTCATTTTTATTATTAATATTATTGAATATGAAATTATCATCAATTAATTTATTAGGAATTATTTTAGTTTCTATTCTTTTTGCTCTAGCTGCAAATAAAATTGTATTATAACTTTCTTCAAAATTACTTTCATTTGGTGAAATATTTGCAATAATATAAGTTTTTGAATTTCCTCCTAATGAATCTTTTAATAAATAAGTTAATTGAGAATCTTTATAAGGAATATGAATTTTAAAAAATTGAACTTCTTTATTTTCAGAATTTAATTTTATATTTTCATAATTAGGATTTGATTTTGATGATTTAAGTATTTTTTGTCTATTTATATTTACTCTTGAAGTTAAAGAATGAGAATTATTATTTTTATTATTATTCATTTTTAATTTAGGTATATTTTTCTCATTATTACTTTTATTATTTATATTATTATTTTTATTTTTAGAATTTTTATTCAGAGTATTATTTTTTAAATTTTTATTATTATTATTATTAATATTATTATTTTTATTATTATTATTATTTTTATTATTATTTTTATTATTATTAATATTATTATTATTATTACTTTTCCTTTCACTTTCATTTAATTTTTTTTTACTTTCCATATTTTTTTTAGACAAAACATGAATAACATTTCCTAAAACACTTAAACTTTTATTAATATATTTCAACTCATTTAAATGATTATATTCATAATTTTCTCTAATATCATATTTTTCACTTCCAGCTAAATCACAAAAAGAAATTTTTGATGATAATTTCTTACTAAAATTATTAAAATAAACAATAAAAATAGTATGTGATCTACTACTCATATCATTTTTATTAGTTTCTCTTTTTTTTCTATTTAATTCTCCATTTTTTAAAATTTGAAAAACATCATAAAAAGTATTAACAAAAATTTCTTTAGCTCCTTGTATAATAACTCCATTTTTTTTATCATCTCTTAATTTTAAAGATGGTTGTTCAAAAATTTTTTCATGAGTATCTTTAAAAGAAATATTAAAATCTTTTTTATCTTTTAAATTATCATATAAATAATTATCAACTAATAAATCATAAATTTTCTCATTATAAACTTGAATATAAGAAACACTAATTTTAATATTATCATTTGAAATTTCTAAAAATTTAAATAATTCAATAATTATTCTTGGAATAATTCCATTTGTTTCTGAGAAAGGATCAACAATAAAATCAGGTTCAATTAAAAAATTAAATTGATCTGATAAAATATTTCTATAATTATTATTATTAATATTATTATCAAAATTATTATTAAAAGTCCAATCTTCTCCAAACATTGTATAAGTTTTTCCACTTCCAGTTTGCCCATATACTAAAATTGAACAATTTATTCCATTTAGTGATGATGTTATTATTGGTTTTATAAATTCAAATATTTCATTTTGAGTTGAGTTTTGATAAAATATTTTGTCAAATTTTGTCTCTATTGTTTTTTTTCCTTTTACTATTGTTATTTTATTACCATTTGATTCAGTTATATCTATTGGGGATTGTTCGATTTTTTCATTTTGTAGAAAAGGACGTATTCTTATTGAGACTTGAATTGATTCCATTTTTTTTTTTTTTTTTTTTTTGAGTATTTTTATTGTTTTAAAAGTGCTTTTTATAAAATTTTATATTTTTTAAGTTTTTTTTTTAAAATAAAAAAAATTAATTGAAAATAAATTATGAATAAAATAAAATAAAAAAAATCAAAAAATACATGAAATTAAAAAAATAAAATAAAACAATGATATAGTAAAATCAAAAAAAAATAATATAAGTTTATTATTTTTTCCAATAAAATCCTATATAATAAAAATTATAACCCAAATTTATTTAAATGTTATCACGTAAAAGACTATATTCAAAAAATGAAAAATCCGAAACATTTCTATTAAAATTATACGAAATTCTCAAAACGAAATCATATTATCAATACATAAATTGGTCAGAAGATGGAAAATCAATAGTAATAAAAGATATAACAGGATTAACAAAAAAAGTTCTTCCTAAATTTTATAAACATCATAATTTTGCATCTTTTGTTCGTCAATTAAATATGTATAATTTTCATAAAATTAGAAGTACTTCTTCTTCTAATGAACAAATTTTTCAACATGAAAAATTTGTTAAAGAAATTACAATTGATGATGTAAAAAATATTAAAAGAAAAATTCATGAAAATTTAGATTGTATTAATAATTTAAATAATGAAATTATATCAAATAATATAAATGAAGAAAATTTAAATAAATATATTAATTTTGTTTCAAATGAAAATAATAGTAATAATAATATTGTTGATAATGGAAATAATAATAATTTAAATAAAAATGTAAAAGTAGTTTTATCATATTTATTAAAAAAAACAAATGAAAATTATTCTACACAAAATATATTAAAAAAACAAATTGAAATGTTAACTCAACAAAATAATTTATTAATGTCAAAAATAGAAAATAATAATCAACAAATAATAAGTCAAAATAATTTTTATAAAAAAATGAAAGGAATAGCACTTTTTTTTATGACATTAATAATGAGAGTTCCTCAAGTAAATAATAATAATATATTTAATATACAATATCAAAATTGTAATTCAAAAAATCTTTTTAAAAATTTAATTTATAAATACATTGATTTTCATTATAATAAAAATAATTTAAATAATAATATAATATCAAATAATAATATGAAAATTAATTCTATTAAAGAGAGCCCTACACAAACAGAAAATGAAAATAAAAAAAATAATATTGTAGAAAAAAATGAAACTTTTAGTATAAGTAATACAAATTCAAATTCAAATGAATCTACAATTTTAATTAATTTGAAAGATAATTTAACTTCAAATAAAATTTGTGAAAGTGATAATTTGTCTTTAGCAAGTTTTCCTTCACATAACTTTTTTGATATTGATTTAAATTTGACAAAAAATAATTCATCTTTTAATTTATTTAATGCAAATAATAATTTTTCAAATTAATATTTTTTGTAATGGATTACATTGTATTTTTTATTAGTTTTTTTTAAGAATTAATATGAGAACTACGTATTCATAGTTAATTTATAATTTTTAATGTTTTTGAGGATTACATTATTCTTAGATACATTAATTTTTAATATATAATAAAAATTTGTAAATATTTAAAAAAAATATTTTTTATTTTTTTTTAAATTAAAATCTTAAATATAAAAAAAATACAATATTTATTAAAAAAATATTTATAAAAAAAATTTTAATCCAATGTAACCGAAAAAAAAAAAAAAAAAAAATAACTTCAAAAAAAAAAACATAAAAAACCCATTATTAAAAATAAAAAAGTTAAAAAAAAAAAAAAAAAATAAAATAAAATAAAAATAAAATAAAATAAAATGTCCCTCCGTCGTGAACGTAAACACGAATGTGGTAACACAAACATAGACTTCCGTACAAAACGTGAAACTGAAAACCTAAAACTTTACGAGCCATGGGCATTACCAAAAGATTTTGGTACAATGGGTCGTTATTTATACACTCCATCCTATACTCAATTAAAAAAAATATTTTCAATATCTCCAAATTCTAAATTAAAAAATATAATACATTCATCACCAAATCCAAAAGAATATCCAATGGAACAATATTACAAAAAAAATAATATTAAACCATATACAATAAGTCAATTTAACGTAGATCGTTTTGCTCAACTTGATGAAAGTTACGTTGGTAAAGATGGTTTTACAGGAGATTCAATGATGATTTCAGATATAAATAAATATAGGAAAGAAAGAAAAAAAAAAAGAAGAGATTTAATGGAACAGAAAAGAATAGAAAAATTAAAATTAAAAGAAAAAATTGATAGAGATAAAAGAGAAAAAAATAAAGAAGCTTATCAAGAAACTCAATTAGTTAATATTGAAGCTGAAGAGACTTTAGAAGGGAAAGTTGATATTAAAAAATTACAAGAAATTCGATTAGCTTTAAGAAGACGTTATGCAAATAGAACAAATTTTAGAAAAATTTTTAAAGAATGGGATCATTCAATTTCAGGTGAAATTTCTGTATATGATGCTCATGAAATGATAAATGCTTTTTCAATTCCTATTAATTATAATGAAACAAGAGCTTTAATTGCATCTTCTAATAAAAGAGAAACTGAAACTTTAAATATGGAAGAATTTATGCATTTGATTTTTAATGATAATAATGAATTAAAAGTAAATTTAAAAGCTTTAAAATTTAAAGATGAGAAATTATTTGATGAAGGAGCTGAGACTGAAAATTTGAAAAAAAATATGAAAATGAATATTCTTGAAATGTTAAAAACTGATGATTTAAAATATATTATGGATCATTTTCATACTAGAATTCCTATTTTAGAAAGATTTATTAGAGAAGAAGGAATTCAAGGAGGAATTTGTACTAAAGAGAATTTTAAGAATATTTTAGAAAAATTTAATTTAACTGAAAGATATACTAGAGATAATTTAATTGAAGCTATTTTTAATAATTATATTATTAATGATAATCCTGAATTTATGAATCTTGGAAAATTTGTTGATGATTGTTTAAAAAATGTTGATGAAAATAATTTTTCTTCTTTTAAAAATAGACATATTCAAGATATTGAAAATAAAGTAAAAGGGAATAAAAATCAATTAAAAGAATATGATTTTAAATTATTAGAAGAACAAAGAAGAAAAGAAGAATTAAAAAAAGATATTTTTGAACAAATTTTAGATAAAAAAAGAAGAATGAAAGAAGAACAAAAAGAAATAGAAAAAAATTTAAAAAAAATAATTAATACACAACCATCAACTCAATTTATAAATCAAACTTTTAGAGATCATTATAAATGTTTTCAAGAATTAAATAAAGTAGAAGAAAGTTTTTCTGCTCATCCATCATTAATAAGTCAATTAAAAGCAAAAACAAGATTTAATGCAAATCCAATTCATAAAGATACTTTTTATATGATTAATCAAGATCCAAAAGGAAGTTCTTATTTAAATGAAAAAGAAAGATTTTCTATTATTGGTCCAAATGCTATTACTCATTATATTTTAAAAGAAAAAGAAAAAGAAAATTTGAAAAAAGTTGAAAAATGGAAAAGAATACAAAATTATAGAGATATGAATGTTAAACAAATGAAATTTTATCAAGATTTGGAAGATATGAGAGATATGGCTAATTTGAAAAAGAAAACTGAAACTTTGTTGGATTATGAAAAGTTTAATAAGAATAGGAATGAATTTGTTGAATAAGGTTTATATATTTCTTTTTTAATTTTTTTAAATGATATAGCTTTTTTATTTAGTGTTTTTCTTATTTTTTGATGTCGATTTTTTAATAAATTTATTTAATGTTTATTTTTTAAAAATTTAATTAATTATTTATTATCATAAAAAATTGATTTTATTTTGAAAATGGTAAATATTACTTTATTTTTATAATTAATAATATAAAATATTAAAAATATAAATCCAACATTTATTATTTTAAAAAATTCTGATTCAAAATTCAAAAAATTATTTTAAAACAAGAATTTCAATTAAATAAATTAATTAATAAATAATAAGTAAAATAAAATTATATTAAATAATTATATTAATATAGTTAATATTCCCATAATTTTATTAAATTATCATCTCCTCCAGAAGCAATTATCCAGTCATTTAATTCAACACATGAATTAATATCATTATCATGTGCTTTTTCCTTTTCAGCAATTTTTATTAAATTTTGGTTTTCATATTTATATTTTATAAGACTATGATTCTCATTTATATCAATAATTGAACATAATAATAAACCATCTAAACATTTATTAATACAAAATATTATTTTAGGACCAATAATATTTTTAATTAATTGATGATTTGATATTTTAATTAAATAAAATCCTTTTGAATTATCTCCTCCAATACATAATATATCTTTTTCTAATAAACACATTATTTTGAATCCAAAATTAATTTCAATATTATTAATAGTTGTAATATATGAATAATTATTTGAATTCCAAAATTTAATACATTTATCTTTACTTGATGAAGTTACAAATTCATTTTCATTTATTTTTAAAATATTAATATACCAATTTGCTGAATTTTGAAAATAAATATTTAATATACATTCAAATATATTTTCATTATTTAATTTCCATATTTTCATTGTTTTATCTCTTGATATTGAAATTAATTCATTTTCTTTTATTTCAATTATTTTACATACATCATTATCATGTCCTTTTAATATTTGATCAATTTTATATTTATCTTCTCCAATTAATTTAATTATTTTCATTGTATTATCACCAGAACATGTTATTATTCTTTCATCTTTTAATTGAGTAAAAGAAAAAATCCAATCTGAATGTTCTTTAATTGATAATTGAAGTTCATAAGTATTATTTTTATATATATTTAATGAATTATCTGCAGAACAAGATATTAATCTTCCATCTTTTAATTTATCAATATATGTTATAATATCAGTATGATAATCTAATATTTTAAAATTATATTTAAATGGATTTAAATTAATATTTATTAAATTTCCAACACATAAAATATATTTATTACTTTTATCATATATCTCTTCATATATTTGAATTATTTTTGATTTATTTTCAAACTCTTTTAAATTTTTAATAATATTATAATTTAAATTATTTTGATTTTCTTCATATTCATAACTATAAAATGATGTTTTCAACATTTTTATTTCTAATTCACTTAATTCTTTAAATTTATCAATTTGATAAATAATATTTTGCTTAATAATATCTAAATTATTTATTTTATTTTCAATATCTTTAATTTTTTCTTTTAATTTATTTTTTGATTCATCAGAATAATTAAATTCAGATAAATTAATTATATTATGAGATTTATGTTGAAGATAGCAGTAATTACATAAATTATTTTTACATTGAATACAATAAAAGGAATATGAATTTGAATGTAATTTACATATTGAATCATATTTTTGAATGAATATCATATTATGATTAGTTACACTATGTTTAATTTCACATAAATTACATAAAAATTTATTACATTTAAGACAATAAAACATATTTCCTTTAACTTCTATTTGATTTTTATTACATTCATTACATTTTTCATTTGAAAGAGTATATTTATTATATTCCTTTAAATAATCTTTTAATGTAATATTTCCTATATGTTTATTTTCACATTCATATTGAAACTTTGGATAACCATTTAAATAATTTAATTTTAGAGAACATATTAAATTACATTTAAGACATCTGGGAATATCATCTGGAGTTAATTTATTTATAATTGATGGTCTTTCATTTTGAATATTTTCAATATTTTTCATATTATTTAAATAATAATGTTTTACAATTTGTAAATTTTACATTTTTTTAAAAAAAATATAAAAACTTATTTAAAAATTTAAAAAAAAATATTTGTTTTATTAAATTATATTTTTCTTTTAATTTTGATTTAATTTATCAGCAAAATCTTTATAAAATTTCAAAGAACCTTCCAATTGTATAATTTGTTGATTAAGCATATCTTCCTTATCTTTTAAATCATTATTTTCACTTTCAAGTTGTGCAACTTTATCAGAAAGATCGAACATTTTTAATTGATTAACTTTATTAATTTCAATTAATTCATCATAATTTTTTTTTAAACTATCAAAATTACCAATTAAATCATCATAAGCCAAAGCTTTATTATTATTATTTTGAAAAGTATTATTAACTCTCATTTTAAATTCAAGTAATTCTTTTTGAGAATTAGTATAATTATTAAGTAAAATTTCATTTTCTTGACTTAATTTATTATTTCTTTCTTCAAGTTTCATAACATATTCAAAATCCATTACTTTAATACTTTCACTATTATTTGAATTTACTTTAACTTCAAGAAAATTTTTAAATTCAATATTTCTTTGTTCTAAAGCACTTCTTAATTTATTATTTTCATTTACTAAATCTGATAATTGACTATCTTTTTTTTTTAAAATATCTTTTGTTAATTTTAATTCATTTTCTAAATTTTGAATATGAGTATCATATAAATTTAATAAAGGATTTATATATTCAACATTAATTATTTTATTTATTAATTGATTTAAAGTATTTTGATCAAAAGCTGAATTTTCATCATTGATTGAAATTGATGACATTACTTCATCAATTGATGGAATTTCCATATTTAAATTTTGTCTTATTTCTTTATTTATTCTTTCAATATATCTTTTTAAAAGATATATTTCATTTGTATATTGAGTTATTAAACTATTTAAATAATCACTTGATTGATCAATTGGTGGTTGAATTCTTTGATTTGGATCTGCTTTTGATACAATTTGACTAAGTTTAAATGGATTTGTTGAATAACCTAAAGGATTTGTATTAATCATTTTTTTTTTAAGTTTTGTTTTATATTTTTTTTTAATTTTTTTTTTTTGAAAATTTTTTTTTTTTAAAATATACTTTTTTAATAAATGGATGATGATGATAAAAGTTATGGAACTTTTAAAGATGATGGTACTATAATTACAAATAATGAAAATAAATTTCCATTTTATGATGATAAAAGTGAAAATTATAATGATAAAAGAATCAAAAATTATAATGTTGAAAAAGAAGAAAGTTATGAAGAAGAAGAAAATGAAGATAATAAAAATGATGATAATAGTAATATTATTATTGAAAATCATGATAAAATTAGAAATGATTCTTATAATGAAATTAATACAAATAAGGATAAAAATAATAATATAATTAATGATAATATTGAAGAAAATATTGATAATACTCATACAAAAAATGTGAATGAAATTATAAATATGACAAATGAAAATAATATTAATGAAAACACTATTAATGAAAGTAATGTTAATATTAATATTAAAACAAATTATAAAGATAAAAATATATCTCAAAATAATATTCCAAATGAAAATATTAATAATAATATAAATAATATTGATATATCAAAAAACAATAAAGAGAATAATAAAGATAATAATATTGAAAATAATAAAGATATTCATATTCAAAATATTGATATTGAAAATGAGAATAATATTAATAATCAAAATAATAATATTGAAAATTATAAAAATATTAATATTCAAAATAATATTATTGAAAATAATAAAGATAATATTATTAAAAGTAATAATATTGAAAATAATGAAGAAATTACTAATAAAACATTAGAGAATGAAAAAAAAAGAAATAAAGAAATTAAAATCATAAGTATAAATAATAAAGATGAAGATAATTTAAATAAAAAAAATGAAAAATATAATAACGATGATGAAAAATATAATAACAATGAAGAAGAAAATTTTATCAACAAAGATTCAAATGATAATGAAGAGAAAATGAATAATATTGATAATAATAGTAATATAAACAATAATATTAAAGAAAATAATATAGAAAATAAAAACATTAAAAGAATAAGTTCACTAAAAAAAAAACCATCAAAAATAAAAACTGAATCAGATATAAAAGAAGAAATAATAATAGAATCATTATCATCAAAAAAAGAAAATGATAATTCACAAATTCAAAATAAAGAAGAAAAATATAATTATAAAATTGAAAATTTTCTTCCTCAATCAATAATGTCACAAGCAAGAATAAAAAATCTTCAAAATAAAAAAGAGAAATTAAATAATTCATTTAAATTATCAAAAACAAATAATACAACAATTTCATTAAATCAATTAAATAGTTATAATAATAAATCAAGAAGTTTATCAAAATTTCTGAATAGAGAAAATAATTATTCAAATAATAAAAAATCAAGAAATAATAATTTATCTCTTCCAAGAATTTCTTCTGCTTCAAATATGAGAAAAGATTCAGAAAAATTATTTTTAATGAAACCTAATGAAATTGATATTAAAAATCATTTAAATAAAAAAAATAAAATTAATCATGGAATTCCTTATAATAATAATAAAACTTTATTTCTTCCTCAAAAAAAAATAAAATTAAATAATTTATCAGAACAAAAAAAAATTACTCAAGATTTATTAGATTTAGAAAAAGAAAATAATGATTTAATTAAAGAATTAGAAAATTTAAATTTTCAATTAAATAATTTAATAAATAAAAAAATTCCAATTATAAAAAAAAGTTTATTAGTCAAAGAACAAAATAAAATAAATGAAAGTATAAAAAATGGAAATTTTGAAGAATCAAATTTATTAGTTCAAAAAAAATATTTAGCAAGTTTAATTAATCAATATAATAGTCTTTTTACTAAATTAACAAATAATAGTGATCCTAATAAAAGAGAAGATTTAGTAAATTTAATTGATCAAACAAAAATTGAATGTAAAGAAACAAAAATACAAAATAAAAATTTAAGGGAAAGAATATTTAAAAATGAAGTTTATTTAAAAAATTCTGAAAAACAACAAAAAAGTATAATTTTAAATATGGATGATTTAGATTCAAAATATGATTTATTCAGAAATAAAATAATTAAAATGAAAAAAGAAATAAATAGAAAGGAAATATTATTAGAAAAAGAAAAAGAAAAAATATTATCTTTAAATGAAAAATATAATAAATTAAAAGAAATATTAAAATATTATGAAGAAACTCCTTATTCTCTTAATCAAAAATTATATCAAAATGAAAAAAATAAAGAAAAAGAAAAAATAATGAAGAATTTGATAAAGAAAAAAAAAATAATGAAACATTCAAGATTATCAATGAAAAATAGTTTTATTGTAGAAATAGAAAAACAAAAAAAATTTATTGAACATTTAAATAAAACAATTTCTGGTGTTGATGAAGTATTAAAATCATTAGATTAAAATCAATTTACTTTTCCATAATTGATTTTTTTTTATATAGAAAAAATAATATTTTTAAAATTCAATTTGTAAGTAGTATTTTTTCTAATGAATGAAAAAATTTATATGAGTATTAATTATGAAACGTTAATTTACTAATTTATAAAATAATTAAAAAAATAAATTATTCATTTATAACAAAATTTAAGTCAAAAATTAGAATATAATATTAATAATTTTTAAATATTACTATTTATGTCTAAAAATTTTCTTATAGTTTTTTTACTTTTCAATATTTCAAAATGTTCAAATTTAAAAGTCAAGTTAGAAAATGAATATTTTATTTTTTCAGATTCAAAATTTAATTGATGCCTCAATATGAAAGAAAAAAAATATATTTTATGTGACAAAAAAAATTCAAATCAAATTGTTTCAAAAAATGAATTGAGAACAGATTATAAAAACAACAGTTTTGATTATCAAAATAAAAAACAAAATAAAAGTAATGAATTTATATTTGATGATAAAACATTAAATTATAATTATTCAATGTTTTTAAAATTTAAAATTTTATTAATTCATTTATTTATCCTATTTGTAGTTTTAATATAAAAGATTTAATATAAATATAAATTAAAATTATATTTGAATTTTTTTGAGTTAGAATATATTTTATTATATTTTATATTATAAATTTTATAATTTTAAATCTGTTTTATTTATATATATTAAAAAATAATTAATTTATTCATAAAAATCTAAACATTTAATTAAATGAAACATTAAAACTTTATCATTTGAGTTTTCATATGAAATTTTAACAGCATCAAAAATTCTTTTTGAAAAGTCTTTTAATTCTTCATCATTTAATTTACTCAAAATTTTATATAAAAGAAAGGCACTTGCTCTTTTTTCTTCAATTGACGAAGATAAACTTTTTAAATAATTAATTCCTGTTAAAATAATAGTTGAAATATAATTTGATATTTCATTATGTGAATATTCAATTAAATAAGCACATATTGAAATTGATGAAGTTATACATAATGAATTTAAATTATTTTTATAATTTTCAAAAACATTAAATAAAATTTTTAAAATATTCAAAGCAATTAAAAAAGTTTTACCTTTTAATTTTTTTATTATTTTAACTAATACTTCAAATAATTTTGAAGATATTTGAATATTTATTTCTAAATTATTCTTTAAGAAATTTTCTAATAGTTCATTAAATAATTTTAAATAATAATTTCTTAAGAATTCATTTGATTTAATAGATAGAAATATATTAACAAATAATTTAATTATTAATGAAGAATAAAATAAGTCATTTATTGAATTTATTAATTCATTTTTTAAAAATTTTATTAATTCATCAATACATTTCATTGAAATATTTAAACTTTTATTACTATTATTACTTATATTAAAAATTCCTATTAATTTTTTTATTGAATAATTTTTGTTAAATTGTTTTTTTTGAATTTGTATTTCTTTAATTAATTTATTAATTTTATTGTCTAATATATTATTATTTTCCTCACTTTTATTTGATTTTTTTTGTTCTTTTTCAGCTTCTAATAAATTTGATTTTAATTCATTTAAATTAACCATAAGTTTTTCTTCATTCTTATATTTTTCAGATATTTGATTAAATAAATTTAAATAATTAAATATATTTTCAAGTTCAAATGATTCTTTTTTTGACATATATAAAAATGAAATACAATTTAAACAAGAATCAATCATTTTAATATTTTCAGTTTTGAAAAAAGCATATAGAATATTATATAATATTTTATTTGGATTATCTAAATTATTTAAATCTTCATCTTTTAATTTCCCAAATTTTTCAAAAATTATTTGAATCATTGTTTCTTTATATTCAGATATATTATTATTTATAATTTCAATATTTTTATTTATTTCTTCTTCATCTTCTTTATTTAAAATATAATTTTCATTTAAATAAAATATATTATCTTCTTCATTCTCTTCTTCTTGAGGTAATAATTTTTGAAGTAATAATGATAATAAATTTACACTATTAAAAGGATAAAAATTTTTAAAAATTATTTTAATTGAATTAATTAAATTAATTTTATATTCATTTGATGATAAATATTCTAAATAATTAATTAAATTTTTTATTGGAATTGCTTTTATTTTTATTTTTGAATTTTCTTCATCATATTCTATATCATACTTAAATGAAAAAATAGAATTTTGATTAGTCATCTTGATTTTAGGTTTTGTATAATAATTAAATATCTTATTCATTAAAGTTTCATTATCAATATAATTAAAATTCATTAATAAATATGAAATAATTGTTTTTCTCCATTTAAAAATTTTTTCATTTTGAATATTTTCATAATAAAAACTTGATTTAGTATTAAATGAATTCAAAATAGAAAATAAACAATTAAAAGAATTATGATAAACAAATATAATTTTAGGAAAAATTTTTTGAATATAAACAGGATAATAAGTATTAATATAATAAATATAATTACAAAATCTTTCTGATAAAAATAATGTATTATTATTCTCATTATTAATTTTGTTTATTATATTTTTATATTCAAAACAACATTTTTCAATATTAATTTGATATAAAAATTTTCTTAAAAACCTTCCAAAAAATAATTTAAATATATAAATATAATAATCTTCATCATCATTTGAAGTAAAAATTCCAGAAAGAATTTCAGTTAAAAAACTTTTTAAAACATCATTTTTTTTATTATTGATAATTAAAATAGCTTGAATAAAATTAAAAATAAATTTATTAAATATAATATTATTTTTAATAATATTATTTGAAAACATTTTAGTCATTACTACTCTACATTTATCAATTCCTAAATTAGAAATATCTAAAACTTTAATTAATATAAGAATATTATCATAATTCTTAGTTACAAAATAAGACAAAATTTGAGAAACTGAAAAAGAATATTCTTCATAATTTTTATATAAAGAATTAAACATTATTAAAGTTTGAAATGTTCTTATTTTTTTATATTTA
>JAJJLH010002311.1:0-27573 GCA_023806865.1 Isotricha sp. YL-2021a | reverse complement strand
TATCTTATCAATTCAATAATAATAATTCAATAATTACATTAATGATGAAAATAGAAAAAAAATATGAATATAAAATAGAAGATCTGAATAGTTTAAATTCTATTTTATCATTATCTCCAATAATTACTCCTGGAAATATTGATTATTATTTTTATCAACCATTAAAAATATCAAATTTAAAAAATACTAATTATTTTAAACCTTATATGAAATATATTATTGATTTTCTAAAAACAATAATTCCATCAAATGCTTTATATCTTTATTATGAATGTAAAAATTTAAATAAAATAACCCAATTGTTATTTAAAAAATATAATTTTTTTAATTTACTAATATCAAGAGTTCAATTTTATCCACTTTTTAAATAACATAAAAATAATGAATATAAAGTTGATACTTTATTGATGAATCAACATTTTATGTTACTTTAAATTCAATACCATTTAAAATTGATGATGATTTACCAAAAATAATAAATACATTCATTAGAATTGGATATTATATTTTACTTTTAGTACATGAATATGGAATTCATATGTTCAGAAGATTAATTAATAAAATTGAACCTAATATTTCAAAAAAAACAATATTAAAATATGATGATAATAAATCAAAAGAAGACGAAGACTCTTTTGAAATAGATTTTTTAAATATAATAAAAGAAATAACTAGAAGAAACACTTTATCATTATTATTTATCATTTCATAAGTTTAATGCAAAAATCAACATGGGAAATTACATCAAAAAAAAAAATTATCTGAAAAATTTAATCATATCTATACTATTAATGAAATTAAAGAAATCAAAGATGAAAATTTTGTTAATTTATTGAATTTTCTTGATATTAAACCAGAAGAATTATTACAATCAGATGTTATTAATTTTGAAATTGGATACAAATATGAAATTTATCATCATTGGTGTGGAATGCATTATATTAATGGAAGAGGTAAAAATAAAAGATAAATATAAAATTTATTTTGAATTTATTTTAATCTTTATATAATAATATTATCAATAAAAAAAATGAAAAAATACCACTTATAAATTTTTTTTATATAATTGAAGCCCAAATTTTAATAAAAATATAATATGAAATAATAGTTCATAAGAAAAAAAATTTATCTAAGTAATTTATTCATTCAAATGCTAATAAATAAAATTAATATATAAAATTTTATATTATAATATAATATCAAGAAATATTGTATAAAAAAGTATTTATAATTAATAGAATAGTTCTAATTTAAATTGATTAATTTATTGGAAAACAATCAAAGATGAAAAAATATTATTGATTGATTGAAAAATAATTATTTCAAGATTAAAAAATTATTTTAAAAATAAACTAAAAAAATTATAAAGAAATATTATTAAAAGATATAAAGATTATTTTAAATCCTTTTGTAAATATATTATTTTTAAAATTAGGTATTATTATAATTATTAATTAAATTAAAATAAAAATTTTAAATATTTTTATAAAAAAAATATAATTTAATTCCCATTATCCTTATTTTGTTCAAATACATTTTTAACATTAAATTTTTCTTGATAATATTTCATAGTATCTTTTAAATTTTCAGCATTTTCTAAATTTTCTAATTCATCTTTTTTTTTCTCTTCTTCTTCATCTATTATATTTTCATTTATTTTATTATTTTGAATATTATAATTATTAATATTTTCCATAAAATCATTATTATTAATATTTTCATTTTTAATTTCTTCAATTTTATTTCTTCCAATAGTTTTTTTTTCTTTATATAAATCTCCAACTTGATTTTCTAATTTTTCTAATCTTTTATTCATATCATTCATAGTATTTCCAACAAATTCAATTTTATTTAATAATTTTTCAAAAGTATTTTTCAAATTATCATTTCCAAAATTCGTATTATTACTATTATCAAATTTATTATTATTAGTTTCATTAATATTATAATCAACATTAAATCTATTACTTGAACTTGCAAAAGCTTTATTACTAAAATTACCTTCATCAAAATTATTATTACTAATATAATTAACATTACTTTTTATTTCTTCATTTTCTCTTAAACTACTATGTAAACTTTTTTTTTTACTTTTATTAGAATAATTAATATTTTCAACAATATCACTTTTCCATATCATTAATATACCATCAGTACCACCACTAATAAAATAATGTCCACAATTTGAAAAATTAACACAACAAATTGGTCCTTCATGTCCTAATATTGTATATATTAATTTTCCATTTATTAAATCAAATATTTTTATTGTTGCATCCATTGAAGAACTTATTAAATATTTTCCTGATGAATGATATGAAATTGATGTTACACTTGCTGTATGTGAATTATAACATTGAATTAAACTATTATTTCTTATATCATATATTTTTATTTTTTTATCATATGACCCTGATGCAATATAATTATTATCTGGAGAAAAATTTATTGTATTTATATTATTTTGATTATCATCATATGTTATTATACATTTTTGTTTTGTAACATCCCATAATTTTACTGTTTTATCATTACTACATGATACAATTAAATTTGAATCTTTTGAAAATTTAACTTCATTTACATAATTTAAATGACCAATAAAATTTCCTTTAAATTTCTTTTCATATATTGAAAATATTTTTATTTTTTTATCATTTGACCCTGTTACAATACAATTTGAATCATGTGAAAAATTAACAGAATTAACTTTATCATTATGACATTTAATTAATTTTGAAGTTCCATTACTAAAAAAAAATATTAATTTAAATGAATTTTTTTTACATTTTATTTTCCCATAAACGAACTGTATTATCATTTGAAGCTGAAGCAATAATATTTCCAAGTGGATTTATTGAAATTTGATTAATTGCTTTTTTATGAGCTAAAAATTTATATGGTCTTGAATTTGGAAGAAAATTAAATACAAATATATTTCCATCTTCACTTCCTGTTATTGCTTGTTTCCTATATTTTTAATATATATTTTTATTTTTATTTTTACATATTTGGATTAAATAAACATGAATTTATTGTATCTGTATTTCCTTTAAATGTTCTGTGAATTACTGGTTCTAAAAATTTTGTTTGGGAAATTTGAGTTAGTGATGTCATTTTTATTTTTAAATATGAAATTTTATACTTTTTATTTTATTTTTTATTTAAAATTTTAGTGTATTGTTATATTTAAAATTGATTTTAAAAAAAATATAAAAATATTTTATTTTTTATTTAAATTAATTGAATTTAGGATTTAATTGACTTGTATTTGTATTTTGAAAATTATTTTGTGAAGAATATCTTGGATAATTTTCATTAGAACTATAAAAATATGAATCAGTATATTTATTTTGTAAATCTAAATTATTTGGATTAAAATCATTTTTTAAATCTTTACTTCTTTTAAAATTGTCAATATAAGAAATTTCATTTTGAGAATTAAAATTATTATAATTTGAATTCATAATTGAATTACTCTTTATTAAATTTTGAGTACTTAAATGATTATCATCTTCATTTATTAATTGATTTGTATTTGTATTGCTAATAAAATTTTGTGATTCTCCAATTCCTCTTTTTATTGGATTATAATTATAATTATAAGTAAATTGATCTTGATTATTTAGTTTTGAATTATAATTTGGATTATTATTTGATAATTCAATATCATCAAAATTATTATTTGGAAAAATTTTTTTTGTTTCTTCATAATTTTTATAATTACTAGGAATAGTATTACTATTTAAATTATTATATGAATTATTAGTTATAAATTGTTTATTTTCTTCATTAAAATTACCATAATTATTTGGATTAATATTAAAATTATTATTACCCGTATCATGTAAATCAATATTATTTTTTGCAAATAAAGATTCAGTCTTCATATTTATATTATCAATCCTTTGTTTTATTTGATTATTTTCATTACTTAAATCCTTAATTTTCTCATCTTGATAATCAATTTTATTTTTCATATCTTTCATATGTTTTTTAACTAAAGCAAAAAAACTAATAATTTTATCTTCACTAAAATTCATAGCAGTAACTTTTTCAATAGGATTATTATCTAAACCAATTTCATGAAAGAAATTAATCATACTATTCATTTCATTTGCATAAATATTTCTAGCAGAAGTTAATTGAGATTCAATATTTAAATAATCATCACTTTTATCAATAGAAAGCATTTGAATTTTATATTTAAGAGAATTATTTTCTTCTCTTAACTTTCTAGATTCATCAATATCTTTTGAAGTCTTTCTTAATTTTTCTAATATATTTCCTAAATTTTTAGTATAATTTTTAACGACTTCTGGAAAATTATCTGTTTCTTGTTTCATTTTTACTCTTTCTATTTCAAAATCATTTAATGTAACATTTTTTGCAAATTCATCACATTGTGCTAAAATGTTATTTTGTTGATTTAATAAATCATGTGATGTTGATATTAATCTTTTTAAAGAATCTTTTGTTTTTTTTTCATTTATTATACTATTTGAATAATCTATTTCTTGGTAATTATTATTTATATTATTAATATTATTAAAAGTTACTTTTGAATCATTATTATTATTTAAATTTGATTTGGAATTAATTGATTTATTAAAATTTGAGTTATTTAAATTTTTACTATTATTATTATTATTTAAATTTGGATTCATTACTTCTTCATTTGTTATTTTTGTATTTAAATCTGAATAATTATTATTTATTGTATATGGATTTGTATTTAAATTTGATTTTTCTTCTTCTTGATTATTATTATTTTTTGTACTTTTTTTAGTTTTTTTCTTTTTTTTATTTGTTGATTCTTTAAATAATTGTTTTTCTCCTCCAAAAAGGTCTTTTCCTTTTTCTTTTTCTAAAATATTTTTTCTTCCATAAGATTTAGTTCTTTTCTTATTCCCAGTATCAATTTTACTATGAACATTACTTAAATTAGGATCTCCTGTATTCTTCATTTATATAAAAAATTAAAACTAAAATTAAAAAAAAATATTTTTTATTTATAATTTTAAAAGTTAAAATAATAGATTATTAAAAAAATAAAAATTTAAAAAAATATTTAATCTATATTAAGAAAAGGATTATCAATTCATTTTAAATTGGTTTTTTAATGATTATTTTTATTTATTATATTTTTGAATGGAAAAAAATTTTCAAGGAAGTGATTTTCAAAATAATTTTTTACAAATTAGTTTAAATAATGTTATGGGATATAAAGATAAATTTATAAATCAAACCCAATTTTCTAATATTAATAATAATAATGTTACTTTTGAAAATATGTTAATGGAAAAACAATATAATAATATTTTAACAAATAATAAAAATATTCATAATAATGATAATTTAAATTTATCTGATAAATTCTCTTCTAATACTTTAGGTAATCAACAATTTAATAATTTAAATAATTCATTTTTTTATAGAAATTTATTATATCAAAACCCTATTTTATATAAATTGAATGAACAATTAAAAAAAGAAAATGAACAAAAAGAAATTAAAGATAAAATAAAAGACGAAAATAAATCAGATTTAATTACAAATGAATCATTTAATGAAATAATTCAAAAAATGGAAAGTATACAAGACCCAAGATTTCAACAAAGTCAATTTCTTCAATTTATTAAAGATATTAAAGATAGGAATATAATAATAAATGAAAAAGAAAATACAATAAATCCAAATTATGAACTTCAAAATGAAAAAATGGAAAAAATTTGGAATAATATATCAAATCAAATTGATAATATCTCAATAAATAATAATACAATAAATAATATGAATCAAATTATTGAAAAAAATCAACAAAATAATAATTTATTTAATGAATTAGAAAATAAAATAAAAGAAAATCCATGTGATTCAGAATCATTATATAAATTAGCAAAATTATATATGGATTATAATAATGATGAATTAGCAATTAAATATGCTTTAGAATGTTTAAATTATGATTCATTTCATTTAAAATCTATTTTTCTTTTAAGTATGTGCTATTTAAATGAAGGAAATGAAATGAAAGGAATTTATTATTTAATTCAATATCTAAAAAATCATAGGAAAATTTATTTTGAATTTAAAAAGTACTTAAATAATAATATTTATTTATCTGATGAAATGATAAATAAATATATAAATGAAGATATTAATTATGAAAATAAATTAGAATTTATAACAAATGAAAATAACAAACAAAAAATAATTTCTGAATTAAAAAATGCTTTAGAACAAATATCAATTAAATTAAATGAAACAGATGTTTTCTTATCTTTAGGTTTAATAAATATAATATCAGAAAATTATAATTTAGCTAAAGAAAATTTTTTAAAGGCAGTAAAATTAAATGAAAATGACTATTCTTTATGGAATAGAATTGGTGTAGTTTGTCAAAATGAAAATAAAATTGGAGAAGCAATCTCATATTATAATAAAGCAATTGAAATAAATAAAAATTACCCAAGATGTTTAATAAATTTAGGAATAGCATTTTTTACATTAGAAGATTATTTTTCAAGTATAAAATATTTTATTTCAGCTTTAAAATTAAATAAAGAAATTCCTGAAGTATGGAATTATTTAACAAGTATTTTTATATCACTTGAAAGAGAAGATTTATTAAATTTAGTAAATAAAAAAGATTTAAATGGTATTAATCAAATTTTATTTTAAAAATAATACACTTATTTCATATATTAAATATTATATGATATAAATATTTTTAAAAATATTTTATTTATAATTATCAATTTTTAATAATTAAAAGAATTATTTCTTTTTAATTTTAGATTTGTTGATGATTTATTTATTAATTTTGATGTATCAGTGTATAAATGATATTTTTTTTTTAATTGAATATCATTCCATATTTTATTATATAAAGTTGAACCAGGAATTGGTGGATTATTTTTTATTGCTTTATTTATATTATTCATTAAATATCTTTTTGGTTGTAAATTTCTATTTTGAAATTGTTTTATTTTGAGTTCTGAATTATTTATTAATTGATATAAGTTTTTATAAAATAAATATTTATTTTCATTCCCTTGAGAAATATTTTTAAAAAATTGTTCTCTTAAATTAGGATTTCTTTTTAAAGCTGGATTTAATTCTATTAAATCATTTTTAATATTTTCATATTGAATTTCAATTTCTGAAATATCAGTATTAAAATCATTAAATTTTAAAACTGATTTTTCTTTTAATTGACTATGACTTTTTAATGGTAAATAATTTAATAATTGATTTTTATGATAAATTTTCATATTATTATCATCATCATTTTTATTATTTTGGAAATCTTTATAATTTTTTTTTCCTTTATAAAAAGAATATTGAGTTTTATTACAAATTTCATTAAAATTAGATTGTGTTTTCATAAAATTATTTTCTAAAATTTTTTTATTATTATCTATATTTTCTATTTGTTCATTCCCTTTTATAGTAAATGATGTACTTTTAAATTGTAATGTTGTAGAAAAAGTTTTATTAAATGAACTACTTGTAGTATTATTAATTGCTTTAAAAAAATTTTGTGATGTCTTGAATTGAGAAGGTTTCATTTGATTTATAATAATATTTGGATTATTTTTTTCATTTTTTTTAATTTGTTTAATTGAGAAATTTATTTCTTTATTAATAGAAAAAATTAAATTCCTTTTATTTTCATAAATTGCAGAATAATGTATATCAATTGCTCTTTCAGTCCAAATAAAAGTCATTTTATCAATCATAATTATTGAAAATTTATCATTTGATTCAATTGAATAATTATTTACAGTTTTACTTTTTTTTTTAATATCTTCTAATTTTTTAAAATTATCCCTATTAAATAAAATAAAAAATTACCTTTTTATTTTATTTTCAATCTCATTTGAATATTCATCAATATTATAAGCAATAAAAGTATTTATATTATTATTATTTAGCAATAATTCAAGTGACATATATATTTTAATTAAATATTTTTTTAAAAAAAATATTTTTTTTCCACATTTTAAAAATTTATCATTTTAAAAAAAAATGACAGAAAAAAAACAAGGTGAAGAATTTCCTCCTGGAGTAGAAGTTTTAGCCGAAATGGAAAAAGTATCTGATCCAACAGAAAACCCTTTTAAAAAAGTAACAAAAAAAAAAAAAATATAAAATTTTTTTTTAATAAAAAACCTTAACATAAAAAAAATAGGGAAAAGTAGTAAAAGTAATATACCCAAATGAAAAAGCAAAAAATAAAGAAATCTACGTAGAAATAGCATTTGAAAACCAAGAAAAACCAGAAAAAATAAAAATAGGAAATGTATCTCGAATATGTCAAAATGATAAAATAAACGTAGAAGACATGGCAGAAGTATCTCCAATAAACACAAATGACTTATTAACAAATATTCAAAATCGATATAATAAAGATGAAATATTTACAAATGTAGGTGAGACTTTAATAATAGTAAATCCATATCAAATTATTCCTGGATTATATACACAAGAAAAAATGGATGAAATAATTAATTTATGTAATGAAAATTCAATTGATAAATTTGTAAGAGGACATCCACATTGTTTTGATACTACAATGCATACTATTTATGATTTAATTCATATTGGAAAAAATCAAGCTTTAGTTATTTCTGGTGAATCTGGTGCTGGGAAAACTGAATGTGCTAAATTATGTATGAAATTTATTGCTTATTATTTTGGGAATAAAAATTCAGAAAAAAAAGAAATTAGTTTAGAAGATAAAATTTTAGCTTGTAATCCAGTTTTAGAAGCTTTTGGTAATGCTAAAACTGTTAGAAATGATAATTCAAGTCGTTTTGGGAAATATATTAAAATTTTTATTAATACTAATACTAAACAAATTGTTGGAGCTTTTATGGAAACTTATTTATTGGAAAAAAGTAGAGTTTGTTCTATTGCTCCTGGAGAAAGGAATTATCATGTTTTTTATCAAGTTGTTCTTGGGATTAATTTATTACTTAAAGAAAAATTTAATTATGATAATGTTTTTAAAAAAATTGAAGATATGGGATTAAAATTACAAGAAAATACTAAAAAGTATATTAAAGATAATTTAAATGAAAAAAATGTTAAAAATTTTATGAATTTAAGTGATATTAAAGAAGTTAAACTACAAGATTTTAATTATTTGAAAAATGATGTTTATACAGTTGATAGAATTAATGATGTGTTTAATTTTTATGAAATGATTGAAGGAATGATAAATACTAATTTTAATGATAATGAAATTAATTATGTTATCCAAATAACAATGGGTATTTTATTTTGTGGAAATATTGATTTTGAAGAAGAACCTTCAAAAGATAAATGTCATATAACTGAAAAAGGAAAAAAAATTCAAGAAAAAGTATGTCAAATGTTAAATATTGATTTGAATATTTTTGGAGATGCATTTTTATATAATGTTCGTATAATTAAAGGAGAAACTATTAAATCAGATTTAAAATTAAATGATTGTATTGCATATAGAGATACATTTTCTAAAGAAATGTATAATAGATTGTTTACTTATTTAGTTAAAAGAATGAATACTACTTTATTTGATGATTCAATTAGACAATCAATTGAAAATGATCCTGATGTTAAACATATTGGTTTATTAGATATTTTTGGTTTTGAATGTTTTTTAGAAAATTCTTTTGAACAATTTTGTATTAATTATGCTAATGAAAAACTACAAAATTTATATGTTGAAGATATATTTAAAGAAATTGAAAATATGTTTATTAGAGAAGGTTTAAAAGATCATTTTAAAAAAATTGAATTTAGAGATAATATGCCAATTTTAGATGCAATGGGAAAATTCCCAACTGGTATTTTTTATCAATTAGATAATGAATGTAATGTTGGTCAAAAAGATATGAATTTATTATCAAAAATATTTTCAACTTTAAAAGACAATCCAACAGTTAAAAGTTCATTAAAACACAAAGAAAAATTTATAATAATTCACACAGCAAAAGAAGTAGAATATAACATAATAAATTTTTGTACAAAAAATTTAGATGAATTTAAATTGAGAATGAAAGATAGTGTAAATTCAATAAAAGATGAATTAACAAAATTAATGATTGGAGAAGAAGACGAGGCTTCAAAAGGTAAAAAAGAAAAATATTTAGGTGGAAAATTTAGGAGTGATATGGATAATTTAGCACATGCATTAAGACAATGTGTAAGACATTATATAAGATGTTTAAAACCAAATGAATTAAAGAAAAAAAATTATTTTGTTCCTTTTTTTTCTCTTCAACAAATTAAATATATGGGAGTTTTAGATACTATTAAAATAAGACAAGAAGGTTTTCCTGTTATAAAAACAAAATTAGAATATTATTTAAGATATGAAGATGCATGTGATTTTCCAGGAAAATTATTTTATAAAGATGTTAAAGAAGATAATCCTCAAATTACTGATTGGTGTAAAAATATGACAAATATGCTTATTCCAAATTATTCAGAAGATTTAATTTTATTTGGTCAAACTGTTATTTTAATGAAACAAAAATTTTGTGATGATATGGATAATTCTAGAAGAAAAGCACTTGAAATTAAACAAAAACAAGTTACCAAAATAACTAATTATTATAGAGGGATTGAACCAAGGAAAGTTTTTAGAGATTTTTATAAAGCAATTTTTACTTTGGAACAAAATTATAAATTGTTTGCTTATATTAATAGAATGAATAAACTTAGAGAAATTAGTAAAATATTACAAACTAAATCTAGAATGATTTCTGTTAAAAATAGTAGTATTGTTTTTATGGAAAAATTAGAGAAATTAAAAAGATTTTTCCTTATTTCAAATATGAAAATTCAAAGTAAAAAAACTTTTATAAAAATATTACAAACAAAATATATAATTATAAATTATGTAAGTTCATTTAAGCATCAAAAATATTTAAAATATAGAAAATTAGTAAAAAATATAATAGAAAATAGAATTGAAAAATATATTCAAAAAACTTTAGTTCCAACAGTAACTTTTTTACAAAAACATTATCGTGGATATATATCAAGAGTTCATATGGGAGAAACATATGAAAATATAAAAACAAGAAGAGGAATATTAAAAGAAGAAATCCAATGTAAAAAAATACAAAAACACTTTAAAAAACATTTTTATATGAATCAAATATTATTAAAACAAAAAGCAGTTGATAAATTTATAGGATTATTTAGAATTAAAAAATTTAGAAATTGGTATTTAAATATAAGAGAAAAAGTAAGAACAATACAAGGAGCATATAAAAAAAGATATTTAATGAGACATATAATAGAAACAAGATTAAAAGAATTTACAGAAGAACAAGATAATAAATTTGAAGAAGCAAATATAATATCATCATCAAATTTATTCCCAGAAAGTCAAATCGAAAATGAAAATGAATCAATATTAACAATAAAAGATAACAAACAAAAATTATATGATAAAAAACTTAAAAATTTAAATCCCCAAATTTTATCTCAAATATCATATTTAAATCACAGTCCATATGATCAACCAAAATTAAATTTTTTTGCTCATATATTAGACTTAGATCCAATAATTAATTTAGATGATATATATGAAAATCCATGGTCAGAAACATATCAAGAAATAGTTAAACATAATATAAATCAAAATACCCCTATTCAATTAATTGAAATTGGAGATTTTTATACAACTTTAGTAAATTGTAATGGAAAAACTTTTACTTGGGGATGGAATGGAAATGGTCAATGTTCATTTAATAATGGGAAAGATAGTAATTATTTATATGAAGATTTTGAACCTGTTAAAGAAAATAAAAATATTGTTTATAAAGATATTGATTCTACTATTGGAAGTGAATTAGATGAAAATTTTGATTTTGATACTGAAATAGAGAGTATTAGAGAAGAAAAAGAAATTTTTGGTGATGATGAAGATGATGAACTTTTTACTAATGAACAATTTAAAAATTTTTATTATTTAAATACACCAATGGTAATAGATAATTATAATATAAGAAAAATTACATGTGGTGATGATAATACAATGATATTAACAAAAGATAATAAATTATATGTTTTTGGTTCAAATAATAATTATCAATTAGGAATATTAAAAAAAAGAAATATATACACACCAACATTACTAAATAATATAATAAAAGAAAATCCTTCAAACATAAAACAAAACACAGTAATTATAGATATGAAATCATCAGGTAAAAATAATATTCTCTTAACAGAATCAGGAAATATAATATTTCTATCATGTAATATAATAAATGGTGAAAATATATTAAACAAAACTCCTTTTGAAATATCAATTCCAGATGTAAAATTTAGTAATATTGAATGTGGAAAAGATTTTTGTTTATTACTAACAAATAATGGTTACCTTTATTCATTTGGAAATAATAAATATGGTCAATTAGGTCATGGTGATTTTGAAGATAGAAATTATCCAACTTTAATAAAATATTTTGTAGATAATAGAATAAAAGTACAACAAATATCAACAGGATATAAACACTCATCATGTAAAGGAAATAATAAAGCATATTCATGGGGATGTAATACAAATTGTCAATTAGGAACTTCGAATATGAAAAATATGTCAATTCCATATTTTAATGATATAAAATTTTCAAAAATGAAAAATAATATTTTACAAGTGAGTTGTGGTTTTAGATGTACTGTTTTCTTAACAGAAACAAGGCAAATTTTCTGGTGTGGTACTTGTGGTGATATACAACAACAAGATACTCCAATTGAGTTTTATTATCAAAATAAAATTCCTGAATTATTTTCTTTTGATAATCATCAAATTGTTAAAATTAATCATACTTTTAGTAAATGTATGTCTATTTTATATGCTACTGTTGCTGAAACTGCTCCACTTAAATTAAAGTTGAATAATCCTAATAAAGTTAATATGATGTTAAATAATTTGAGTAATACTTGGACTATGAAAGATATATATGTTCCTAGTAATGAAAGTATTGATAATTTTATTTCTGAGAAACATATTAATAAAGTTAAAATTGGAGGAGGGAAAAATATTAGGAAGAAGTAATTTTTTTTTAAATGTTTTATTTGATATTTAGTTTTTTGTGATTATTTTATTTTTAATATATTTTTTTAATTTTTTTTTATTTTTTTTATGATTTTAAAATCAATCAAAACAATAAAATTGATTTAAAATAAATAAAACAAAGTTATTAAAAATAATTTAAAATATAATTTTCTAATAATTTATATATCTAAAAAAAAACAATCCTAATATCTTTTTTTAAATAAATTCAATTAATGAACTAATAAAAAAAAAAATTTAAAAAACTCTTGTTTTTTTATATTTCTCTCTAATTTTATCAGTTTCAACCCTTCTTTGTTCTTCATATTGATCTTTCATATTTTCTAATTCAGCTTCTAAATCTTCTTTTAACCCTTCAGCAATATCAGGATAACCATTTTCTTCTGCTTCTTTAATTTCATCTGCAAAAGATGCTTTTAATTCTTCTAAAGATTTATACATTTCATCCATATTTTTTTGAACATATTCTTCTATTTCTTTTAACATTTGATTTTGTCCTATACTATTATTTATTATTTTTGATGATTTCTCATTTAATTCTTTTAAAATTTCTGTTTCTTCTTCATTTGTTATTTTTTCATTTTTATTTTCATTTTCTTTTTCTTTTTCATTATTATTATTTATTTCTTCTTTTTGTTTTTCTTCCAATAATTTGTTTTCTTTTGACATTTTTTCTATTTGTTCTAAAATTTCCATTTCTCCATCATTTATATTTTTATTTTCTGTTTTATTTTTAGATTTAATTACTTTTTTCTTTGCTATCATTTCTCTTTTTCTTTCTTCAAATATACTCATTTGATCAATAATACTTTGTGATATTGCTTCATCAATTTTTTGTAAATTTTTATCAACATTTAAAATCTTTTTTTTAATAATTAAATTTGTTTCTATAGGATCAATTTTTTCATTCATAATTTTAAAAGTACTATTCTTATTTACTTTAATATTAGTAATATTATTATTATTATTATTATTTTTTATTATACTTACCCTTCTATAATCAGGAAATAAATTTATTCCTTCTCTATTATTTAAATCAATAGGATTTTTATCTAAAAATTCAATAACATCTTCTCTACTATAAAGTTGTGTTATTTTATCACAATAAAATTTTTGTAATTTTTCTTTATGAACATTATCATAATATTCCATTCCTATTGTATATATATATATTAAATTTCTTATTATATCAACTGTTATTCCTTCATTTAAATTCATTTCATATGTTGCTAAAACTTCTTGAAAATTTTCTGGTAATTTTGGTATTCTTTTTTTTGATGGTGAAAATGACATGTTTTAGAAATTTAATAATTTTATTATATTTGTTAACAATTTATAAAAGAAAAAATGTATAAAAAAATAAATAAATAAGATTATTGATTATAAATTTTATAATTCAATTTATTTAATATTAACTATAAAAAAATTTATATATAACAATTTAAATATTTTATTTTTTAGTTACAGTTGAATTATTAATGAATTCTTTTCCTAAATTTTGAACCATATTTTCATATTTACTTAATTTTTCAGATAATTCATCTAATTTATTAGTAATTGAAGTAGTTTTTTGTGGATAAAAATTATTATTAAGTCTCATATTTTGCCCAAAAAGATTTTTCTTTTCAATTTTATTTATTTTTGTTTTAGTAATATTGACAATTTCAAAAGGTTTAATAGTTCCAAAAATATTTTGTTTTCCTTTTTCATTTTGATTTTCTTCTAATTCCTTATCCTAAAAAATTAAATAATAGAATACAAATTTTTCTTTTAATAGAATTACCTCTATATCATTTTTTTTTTCATTTGAATCTGAATTTGAATCTTCTTCTTCATTAAAATTTTTTCTTTTGATATTATATATTTTATATTCTCTTTTCTGTTCTTCACTTTTATTTGAATTAATTTCTGATTTATCATAGTATCTAATCCTATTAAAAATTATTGTTTTTATAATACCATCAAATCTCTCTAATTTATTTAATAAATTATTATTTGAATTATTTGATTTTGATTTTGGAATAAATTTTGGTATTTTATTCTTAGTTTTTATTTTTGTTTTTTCATTTGATTTTTCTTCTCTTACTTCAATTGATTCTGCTCTTTTATTTTTATCTTTCTTTTTATCATTTGATGTTGAAATATTTTTATTATCATAATTAGTATTTTTATTATTTTTTTTACTTAAAGAATATTTTCTTCTTTTTCTTGGAGTTTCAACTCCCATTTTTTGTCTTCTATTCATTAGAATTAAAGTTTTTTCTCCTTTTTGATAATCACTATCATCTAAATCATCTGAAATTATTGCTTTATATAATTGTTCATTTTCTACTAATTGCCAATTATTTTTAAATTCAATGAATGATTTAATTGGAAAACCTGTTAAATTATAAAAATCTTCACTTAACATTATGTATTTTTTTCTTATATGACTTAAAGGTACTTTTGAAGATAAATTTTCTCTGTATAAGTATTGAACTAAATGATTGTAAATTCCTAATATTTCATTTAAATATGAATCATTGAATGATGATATTAAAAAGAATTTTAAATTACTTGATTTTGAATATTTTATTTTATCATATGTACTTTCAATTTTTGGAAAAACTTCATTAATAAATACTAAATAATTATCACTTAAATCATTATTATCATTTTTTATTTTTTCTTCAATTATTGATATTTTTTGTATCATATCATTATTAACTTTATATTTAAGAGATGCAATATGAATATTTTTTAAAGCTTCAAAAATACATTTTTTCCCTTTCTCATCTTGTAATTTTGAATAATCATATTGAAATAAATAATCAATTAATTTAATATAAGTATCATATGCATTTTGAATATTTTCTTCATATAAAACAGTATAACTAATATATTTAATATATCTTTCAGTTTCTGCAAATGCATCACAAATTAACATTTTTAATTTTAATCTTATTACTGTCATTAAATGAAGAAATTTTACTAAAACTATTTTTACACTTCTTATTAATTTTGATTTTAATTCTGTATTTGAGAATTTAAAATGATTTTTATTTTCAAAATTACCTTTTATAATCTTATCAATTGTTGAATAAATATTAATTAAATAATCATTTGAGTCTATTTTTTCTTGGTCTTGATTTTTGGAAGAATTGATTGTAGTATAAATTAATTTTTTAATATATTCTTTATCTGTTTCAATATCAAATATTATATTACAATTATTTTGATTTATATTTCTTTTTGATGAATTTAATGAATTATTTAAATTTGATGAAGTAGCATTCTGTAAATAACATAAATGAATAATATTATTCATCATAATTAAAAAACTTCTACAAATAGCTTTATCTTTATTAAATAATTTTAATAATATTCTTGTATGCTTTTTTTCTTTTTGATTTAATAAAATTTCAAATATATTTCCACTAACAACTTCTAAATTATTAGATTTAATATTTTGAGTATCTATTAATTCTTTAAAAGATAATAATTGCTCTTTAATAATATTATTAAGATTTTTATATTCATAATAAAAAGCACCTTCAAGTAAATAACTTTTCATTGCACTTGGTGTAATATAAATTAAATCTGATAAATTTTTCCTTACTTCAACTGCTTCTTCTCTCATAATTCTATAAAATATTAATTTAATAAATGATAAGATTATTTCAAGATATCTTCCTTCATTTTGACTAATTTTTTGATTAAATTCAATTTTTAAATAATGTCTTAAAGTACCATTAATAATTATATAAATATATTCATAAATTTCTCTTCTCATTTTATAATCTATTGCATCTATAATATTTAAAATTAAATCTTCTTCTGCTTCTAATAAATAAATTAAATTAAATTTATGAATTATAAATAAATAAAAGAGAAATGAAGAATATAAATAATATTGAATTTTTTTCATATAATTTATCGTTAGTATTTCATCTTCTTTTTTATCAGTTTCAAATTTAAATCCATTCATTATTAAATATTCAATTAAATAAAATGTATCATCAGATGTTAAATTATATGTTTTAAATCTTTCTTTAATTAAAACTGATAAATTAAAATTAATTTCAGAAGGTAAAGTTTTTTTATTAGGATCAGTTTCTTGAATATAAAATTGGAATATTATAAAAGGAATATCTACTGGTGAAATAAAAGGAACATATATTTTATTAAAATCATCAAGAATATTTTTAGAATATGATAAAAATGTAGAAGATTCAGATTGAAATTCATCATTTTTTTGAGTTATAAATGAGAAAAATTCTTTTAGAAATAATTGAATACTTTGAAAGAAAAAATTAAAATTAAAATAAATTAATTTACCTAAAGTTTTTTCTTCAGGTGAAGTATTTTCTTCACTTTTTCCTTCAATTTGTCTTAAATGATTAATCATATAATTTTTAATATCAAGAAATAAATCATCAAATAATCCATTAGTAAATAAAACAGTCCATTTTTGTAATATTCCAATATTATTTAAATAATTATAATCACTTATTAAAGTAAATTCATCATTTTTACAATAATTTTCTGTTGTATCATTAAAATTATTAAATTCATCTATTGAATAAAATTCATTAAAAAAATCAAAATTTAAATCATCTCTTTCTGTTTTTGTAATTTTCATATTTGAAAAAATTTCATTCCTATAACTCATTGATATTGAATTAAGTACAAATTCATTTTTTCCTACTTTATCGTTTTCTTGTTTTAAATATTTAAAATTTTTAATGATAATTTGAGTTACATTTAATATATCTTCTAATAAATCATTATTCTTTAATTTAATAATTATTAATTTTGCAAGAACAAAATAAAGAACATTAATATTTAAAGCAAAATTATTTCTAAATTCAATTAAACAAAAAAAAACTAAAATTAATCTCATTCTAGAATACAAAGCATGATTTTTAGAATATTTATAAGAATTAAAAGAAATATTTTCAATAGTTCTTGGATTTAAAATAATTCTTTGATATTTTTGAATAATATTACTTTCTTCAATATTTTCATTATTCTCAGATATAATTTTTAAATCTTCACATAAATATTTTTCACTTAATTCAACAAATAAAGAAGCAAGCCAAATTTCTTGATGATTAATTAAATGAATAAAAAATTCATATGATTTCCCAATTAAATAAGAAATAATTGTTAAATTAGTTTCATGAATTTGATGAATCGATCTAAAAATTCTAATATATTTAACAAAAGTTCTCATTAAATTATTTACTGTTTCACTTTTTCCATTCTCTGGATTTTGTTCTTTATTTTTAATATTATCTTTTGAAGTTATCATAATACCACTTTCAGTTTTAATAATTGAATAATTAATTTCTTTTTCTTTTTCTTTAATTTGATTATTTCCATTTGTTGTTTTTATCATTGATAAAAAGTATTTATGAATTATATCAAGAACAGATAAATTTAAATCATCATCTGGACCAATATCAATTTCAGTATTTGCTAAATATAATTGAAAATATTTTAATTCAAATAATAAATCATGAAAATTTTCAATAGGAATTTCCATTGAAATTAATCTATTTTCATATGTTTTATAATCAATTTGAAAGCAAATAGCATATAAATGACTATAAATTAAAAATAAATCATCTCTTTGTTTTGATATAATTAATTGAGCATTATCATTTTCTTTTAGTTTATTAATATTAAAATACATTGGAGTATAATAATAATCATCAGGTAAAACAGAATTTGTTGTATCTGTCAATATAATAACTTGAAAATTAATATTTAATAAAAAAAATGTACCATCATTCATTAATAATAATAAAAACATATCATTACAAATCCAATCCATATCTACTATTGTTATTTGACTCATTTTTTGTCCAATTAAATCTACAATTTTTGATGAGGAAAATTTATATGTTTCAGTCATGAAAAAAATTAATGTTGAATTTTTTTTATTTTCTGTATTTATACATATTGCTAATACTTCACCTTTCATTGTTGGTTTTAATATTATTTTTTGATTTTTACCTTTTTTTTCTTTTTCTTTAAGATAAATTGTTGATTTTGAAATTTTTGTATTTATATCTCTTAAATCTTCTATTTCTTCTGTATTAAATAAATCGTTATAATAATCACAAATAATTTTTTTTGGTAAGGAACGAAATTTATCATTAAAATCAAATAAGAATAAATAATCAAAAATATAAATATTCATTTCTTTTGAATCTAATTTATATTCAGTTATAATATAAAAAATTCTTGAATGACTTCCTAAAAAAAAATTATTTGAAAATACAACATTTACATTTTGTTGAATAATATAATTTTTATCATTTAATTTAATACCAATTTTATTTAATTCAATATCTCTTGAAATATTAAAAAAAGTTCCTGTATTTGATAAACTTTTAAAATTATTTTGATACCAAAAAACAATAAAAATATCTGTAACAATTACAATTTTATCAAGAGTATTATTAGTATATACTTGGAAATTTTCTAAATTCATTTCTTTTTTATTTGTTTTATTTGTTAAATTTGAAATATTAATATTTGAAAAATATTTTATTTTTTGTTCATGCTCTATTGCTATTAATTTACCTGAACGAAAAACACAAATTATTGAATCATGATTTAAATTACTATTAATATAAACTATATCATTTCCTTTTGTAAATTCACATTCTTTTATTTTTTTTGTTCTTAAATCTAAATGATATAATTTATAATTTCTTAAAAAGAAAATTGTTTTAATTGTGGATGATTCATCAAAATGAATTTTTTTCATATCTGTTCCATGTTTTAATTTAATATCATATACTTTTCTTATTGAAATATCAATTAATGGCTTTTTATTTGAAATTTCCATTTTTGAATTAATTAAAATGTTATTAATGTAATTTATTTTTTATTTTAAAAAAAATTCAGTTTAAATAATTTAATTTATAATATTAAATATTCATATATTAAATATTTTATAATAATAAAATTTTTGAAATTATTCCCTTATAATTGATTAAATAATAATATAAAAAATATTTATAATATAAAAAAAATTTTAATGGGAAATTCAATATCAGAAATTGATAATACAAATGAAAATAATAAAGATGTAGAAATTAAAGAAATAAATAAAAACAATCCCCCAAATCCTCAAAATTTTTATAATAATCAATCACTACCAATAAATTCCTCAATAAAAGATATAATAAATCAAGTAATAAACAATTCCCATAGTATATTTTCATTTCGTTTTGAAAATCAATCAAATAAACCAAATAATAATAATAATAATATACAAAATATTAATATCCAAAATATAGAAGAACATAAAGAAATAATAAACGATAATATAAAAATAAAACAAAACAAAACATCAAATAAAATAATTCAAACATCCCCAAAACAATATAATATAAATTCCAATAATATAATAACTAAAAATATCCAAAATCCCTTTCAAACTTTAAATCAACAAAATCAATATCAACAATATCAAAATGATCAAAACATCCAAAATTCATATAATAACATAATCCAAAATCCCTTTAATCAAAACCAACAAAATCAAAATTCAAAAAAAACTGAATATCAAATAAAACAATATCCAAATCATAATCAATTAGAAGAAGAAAAAAATAATCCATCATCAATAGAAAGAACACCTTCAATTTTATTTGAAAACCCAATAAAATTTCAAGCAGGATCCTTATTACAAGATATAAGAAAAATATATAAATTTAGAGATAATTTAGGAGGAGGTCATTTTGGTACAGTAAGATTAGGTTATAGAAGGAATGAAAAGCCTCCTCCTTTTTATGCAATTAAATCAATATCAAAAAAAAATTTAAGTGAGAAAGATTTAGAAGATTTAATAAAAGAAGTTGATATAATTTCTGGATTAGATCATCCAAATATAATTAAATTTTATGAAACTTATCATGATAAATCTTACTTTCATATTGTTATGGAATTATGTAAAGGAAAAGAAGTTTTTGATAGAATAGTTGAAGATGGTAGAATAAAAGAAAAAAAAGTTTGTATGGTAATTATGAAAGTACTTCATGCAATATCATATTGTCATAGTAGAGGTGTTACACATAGAGATTTAAAACCAGAAAATATACTTTTTGAAACTTTAGAACAAGATGCAGAAATTAAATTAATTGATTTTGGTTTAAGTAGAAAATATTTTACAAATGAAAAAATGCATACTATTTTAGGAACACCTTATTATGTTGCTCCTGAAGTTTTACAAGGAGAATATGATGAAAAATGTGATATTTGGTCAATTGGTGCTTTAACTTATATTATGTTATGTGGTGATCCTCCTTTTAAAGGTAGTTCAAATAATGAAATTTTTAATAAAATTTTAAGAGAAGATGTTAAATTTAATTCTAATAAATGGAAAAATATTTCTGATGATGCAAGAGATTTTGTAAAGGAATGTTTAAATAAAATTCCTGAAAAAAGACCAAATGCTATTCAAGCTCTTGAACATAATTGGTTTAAGGATATTTTAAATGAAGTTCATAGTGTTAAAAATATTTCAGTTGATATTTTATATAATTTAAAAAATTTTTCTATAAAAGCAAAATTTACTAAAATGGTTATTAGATATTTATTAAATACTTTAACAGATAAAGAAAAAGTTGTTTATAGAAAAGCATTTTATGCAATGGATTTTAAACATACTGGATCAATTGATTTGGATGAATTGGAAAAAAGTTTTGAAATTGGGAAAGTATATGTTAAAAAAGAAGATTTAATTAAATTAATTAAATTAGCTGATGAGAATAATAAAGGCTCTTTAGATTATACTGAATTGTTAATTGCAAGTACTAATAAAAATGATTTGTTTACTGAAGAAAAGTTAAAAATGGCTTTTCAATATTTTGATGTTAATAATAGTGGAATTATTGAAAGTTCTGATTTGAAAGATGCTATGTTGAGATTTGGAAAGAAAATTATTAATAATGAAGATGTAAATAAATTAATACAAGAAGTTACTAAAAATATGATGAAAGATAGTTTGAGTTTAGATGAGTTTATGAATATTTTTCAAAGTTTAAAAAAATGAAAAAAAAGGTATTTTTTTATTATATATTTTTTTTTTATTTTTGTAAAGTTTTATTATTTATGTTTTTAAAATAAAAAAATTAGATTTTTTTTAATGAGAATATGGATTTTTGTTTTTATTTTGTTGATATTGATTTTTATAATATTGATTATTATTATTATTATTATTTATTAAAATATTATTATTATATTCATTATTTTCATTCATTATATTTTTTCTTAATAATAATTCATTTATAAATGCTTTTAACTCATCTAAATTTTGTAAATAATTTTCTTGAATTAAAGTAATACAAAAATTTTTATATTCATCATTATTTATTCTCATATTTTGATTATTCATCATTTCTTTTTCTAAAGCTAATTGTTTTACTGTATGAATTAAACTTTTTATCCATCTCCATAAATTTTTAATTTCAATATTTTCATTTGGAGGAGAATTAGTTAAAGTAATATATAAACCTTTTAATTTTTGAATTAATTCATCTCTAATTTTATTTTCATTTTTATCATTTATTTGATTATTAAAATTTCCTTCTTTTGAATTTAATTTAAATAAAATTTCATTTATTCTTGGAAATATTTGTTGAATTGAATTAACTTGTAAAATTTCTGCAATTTTATTTAATATCATTTCATTATCATTATTTTTTTCTTCATTCATTTGAATTAATTGAGTATATCTAATTTTTTCTGATTGAAGTTTACTTTTTAAAACATCTGTATTTGATTGTAATGTTTCTATTTGTTGTTTTAAATTTTCTATTTCTTTTTGATAATTATACATCATTTCATTTACACTTGGATTTTGGTCATCATTTATATTTTTTTTACTATTTGATTCTGTTATACTTATATTTTTATATTTATAATTTGATATATTGTTATTTAATTTTATTGGAGTTGAATTTTGTCTATGAAGATAATTTATTGTTGCAGTTTCGTTAAATTGATTTTTTTGATTTGGAGATGTATTTATATTTAATTTATTATCTGAATAATTTGTTCCTTTTGTAAATTGGAATTCTATATTTTTTTTATTTAAATTTGTTTCTGTTAGATTTCTTTGAAACATGTTATTCATTAATTTGTTATTATTATTTTCATTATTACTATTTGGCATATAATTTATAAAATTGTCTTCATTATTACTTTCTAATTCATCTTCTGTATTTTCTATTTTAATATTATTATTATTGTTATTTTTTAAATTTTTTTGATAATTATTTTCAAAGTTATTCTCATAATTATTTTCATTTTTATCTAAATTTTCTAGTTGTGTTTCAACAGTTTCATATTTTTTGAATAAATCATCTCTTTTACCTTCTGTTAATGTTTCTAAAGTATAATTTATATTTTTTTTATATAAATTTTCTCCTTCTATATCATTATTATTCATATCTGATAAATTATCTTCATTTTCATTTATTTGATTATTTCCACTTATATCAAGTGGAAAATTTTTTTCATTATTAATTTTATTATTATTTAATGTCATAAAGTTTTTATTTAAAATATTTAAATTTTCTCTTTGATTATTAATTTGAGGATTCATTGAAGACATCATTGTACTAATTGTTTTTTCATTTTTCTAATTAAATATTTAAAAAAAATATTAATATACCATTTTCATTTTTTCAATATCATCTCTTATTTCATCAATAGTAAATTTAATTTTATTAATTTTATTGGAATAAGAAGAATCCATATATATTTCAATAATTAAATTTAAAAAAAATGAACAATTAAAAAATTAAAATTATAATAAATAAAAATATAAAAATAAATAAAAAAATTAACAAAAAAAACAAAAATTTCTGGTCAGAAAGAATAAAAGAAAATAAATAACCAAACAAAAACCAAAAATATAAAAATAAAAAAAAATGTTAACAGGAAATACAAGAATAAATAACTCAAATAACATAATTCCATTATCTAATAGAGTGAATATCTTCAGTCAAAAAAATTCTTCAAATGTTTTTAACGATTTTTCTCAAAAACCAAATTTAAATATTAACGGAACACAAAGAGAATTTGGAAAAGATTTAACAAATCAAAATAATTTAACGACTTTAAATAAAGAGAATTTTTGTAGAATTTTAGTAAATAAAAATAATCTAATTAAAAAAGATAATTATAAAATAAATCAAATTTTAATAAATGAATATAGAAGACAAAAAAGTCAAGATACTTATTCTAAAAATATTTTTGGTAATACTTTAAAAGAAAATAAACAAAATTATTCTTCAAAAAAATTACCTTCTTCAAATGAGGATATTTTCATTGAAGATATAAATGAAAATAATAATAATAACAATAATATAAATAATAATATAAATAATAATGAAAAAAATAAAGAAAATAATAAAATCCCTTCAAATTTAAACATAGATAAAATAATAATAGATGAATCATTAAATAATGAAAAAAATAATAATCCCAAAATAGAAAATGAAGAAAAAGAAATATCAAATTCCCAAAGAAAAAACTTCCTTGATAAAGAAAAAGAAAATAATAAACAAGTTCAAAATTCCATAATAAAAAATCCTCAATATGTAGAAGAATACTTCAATGATATATTTGAAACATTAAAATCAACAGAAAAAGAATTTTTACCAGATTCAGATTACATGTCAAAACGTACAGATATAAATTCAAAAATGCGTTCAATATTAAATGATTGGTTAGTAGAAGTTCATATGAAATATAAATTAGTTCCAGAAACATTATATATAACAATAAATATAATAGATAGATATTTATCTTTAAAAGATATAAAAAGAAATAAATTACAATTAGTAGGAGTTACTTCAATGTTTATTGCTTCAAAATATGAAGATATTTATCCACCTGAAGTAAAAGACTTTTCATATATAACTGATCATGCTTATACAAAAAAAGAAATTTTAAATATGGAAATAGATATTTTATCATCATTAAATTTTAATATTACTTTTCCAACTCCATTTAGATTTATTGAAATATATAAACAAATATTAAATTTTGATGATAAAACTTTTACTTTTGCTTGGTATTGTATTGAATTATGTTTAATTGAATATAAAATGATAAAGTATAAACCTAGTTTTCTTTCTGCTTGTGCAGTTTTTTGTTCTTATAGATTATTGGATTTAGATGAAAAAGGTGTTCCTGAAGCTATGGGTTATACTTATAATGATATTAAAAATTGTTGTTTGGAAATTTGTGGTTTAATTGATGCTCAGAAGAAAAGTAATTTAAAAGGGATTTATAAAAAGTTTTCTCTTGAAAAATATTTTAAAGTTGCTGATATTACTTTTTAAAAATGAGGTTTTTTATGGTTATTTTTTTTTTATGTTTCTTTATTTTTTATTGGATAAAAGGATTTTTTCTTGGTTCTTTTTTATTTTGGTATTTAGCTTTTTTAAAATGATATTTATTATATATATATATTATTTTTAATATTATAAAAAAAAGATATTTTGATTTTATTAATATATTTTGAATTATTTTTTTTTGAATATAAAATTTTAACTTAGAATTATATTTTAATTTAAATTTTATCTAATTAAATTAGATAATTAAATAAAAATGAACAATAATTTTAGAATAGCTTTTCCTTTAAAAAAAAATGAAAAAAAACCAATTCAAACAAATTTAGATAATATAATCAATAAAACACAAATAAAAATGCGTGAATTTATGTTAAAAAAACAAGAAGCAGACAAAAAAACAAATTTATTATTAGGACAAGAAAAAACTTTAGATCTAAACATATTAGCAATACAAAAAGAAATAGAAAATAAGCAACAATCAATTGGATTATTAAATGATCAATTTAATCAATTAGAATCAAAAATAACATTATTACAAAACGAAATACAAGAATTAATAAAAGTATCAAATCAAAAAGAAGCAAAGTTTAAAGAAGGAATAAACTTAATTAATTCTCAATTAGATTCAATTAAATATGGAACTTTAAAAGAACAAAGTCAAAAAAAATTTGAAATAAAACAAAATTTAGAAGAAGTTATAAAATATAAAGAAGATAATTTAAAATTAAAAGAAAGATTATATACTTTAACTTCACAATTAAGAGAATTAGAGAATGAATATAGTAATTCAAGAAATAGTGAATTTACTAGTATTGCAAAGGCTAAAAAAGGAATTGAAACTATTAATGATATGTTTGATCATTTTAATAAAATTAAACAAAGAGAAATGGGAGAAATTGAAGAAAATGAAAATGAAGATAATGGAAATATTAATGAAGGGGAAAATCATTCTAATAATGTTGAAGAGGGAAAAAATGAATAATTGTTTTTTATTAAAATTAAAATTTAAAAATTTTGTTTTTAACATCACAGATTTTTACATTAAAATGTTAATTTAATGGATTTTGTATTATGTTTAATTTATAATTCATTCATAATAGTTATATAAATAATTTATTTTTATTTATTTTTCAGAATAATATTTTCTTTTTATAATTTCATTTGCTTTATCTAATAAATTTTTATAATTTTGTTTTATTTTTTTATCTGTATTTACTTCATTCATATCTTTTAATTTATATTGGAAATTTTTTGTCAATTTTTCAATTTCTTTAATATTATTATTAAATATTTCAAAATATTTTTCTTTCTCTTTATTTAATTCTGTTGTTAATATAAAATTTTTTTCTTCTAGTAATTCACATTCCTTTATTAATTCTTCAACTTCATTATCAACATATTCTGACTTTTGTAACATATAGTTTATTTTATTTTGTATTCCAATAAATTCAGATAAAATTTTTTTATTTTTATTTATTAAATTAGTTCTTTCTAATTCTTTCTTTTTTATTATGCTATTATATTTTTTGCCCTTTTTATAAAAATTACATAAATATAAAAATTCATAATAATAGATTTTTAATCTCCTTTTTTTTATATTATACTTCTGTAAAATTATTTTAAATATATTTTTAAAAGAGGGATTAAGGAGAATGAATTTTTTTGAAATTTGTCTTTGAATTTTGAATTTAATATTATTAATAATTAATTTCTTTACTTTATATATAAAATCTAATTCTTTTTTAAAAAATATTTTCCTTCTAAATCTATTACTTTTTCTCTTTAACACATGATTTATTTTTTTATTAATTTTAATTATTTTATCTTTATTTTTAAAATTTTTGAAAAAAAAAACCATGAAATTGAATTTGTATTTTTGTGAATATAATTTATCAAAATAATAGTTTAGATATATTTTATTAAGTTGATTAATTATTTTATATTTTGAAATATTTTTTGAATTATTAAAGTCACTTTTTAATTGATTAATAAATATTCTTTTAATCAATAATTGTTTGTTCCTTTTAAATAATAAAAATTTCAATTTATATATAAATTTTTTGTGAAAATTCTTTTTAAAAACATATAAATTATGATTTATTTTTATTAATTGAAATAATT
>JAJJLH010002310.1:0-27596 GCA_023806865.1 Isotricha sp. YL-2021a | reverse complement strand
AAGTATTAATATTAAAAAAATAATTTATTTATGAAAGAAATAATATTTGAAAATATGTTATAGATCTTAATTATTTAAGAAAAAATGTAAATAAAATTTCTAAAAATAAATAAATACAGAAAAATATTAAAATAGATAATTAAATAAATTTAAATTTAATATATATATAATAAATAAAATTTAAATTCAATGATAAATAGTTTTATTTTTTAAATTATTATTATTCACAATTGAAGAATTGCTTCCAGTTGAATTATATGAATTACTACTAACTTTATAATTTTTAAATAAAGTAATTGAATTTGAATTTGTTAAACTCTTTTTACTTGAACTATTTGATTTTTTTGATTTGGAATTTTTTTTTCGTATTCTTCTTATTTCTAAACCAATAATTCCGTTTTTTCTATTTGAATTTTTTTCTTTTGAATTTTCTCTTGAAGATTCAATATTTTTATTTTTACCTTGTGAATGATGATATGTTTTTACAGTTATTTTATTTATAGTAAAATTATTTTTATTTTTTTGATTTATTGATTGATTTTTTTCATTTTGTGATGAATGATTTCTTAAATGTTTAATTGTTTGAGAAAATGCAGAATTTTCTATTAAATTATTTAATGCATTATTTATTATTATATTTGTTTTTTTTGAATTTTGATAATGTAAAAATGGATTAACTTTTGAATTATTTTGTTCATTTGAAATTTTAATATTTGAATTACTATTTTTATTTAATTTTCCTTTGCTAGAAGAATTATTTTTTGTTTTAGTCATTTTAAAAGATAAATGCTTTTTCATTGAATTAAAATTTTTTATAGTCTGATTATTATTCTTATTATAATTTGTTTTACTAAAAGATTTAGTTTTATATAATTTTTGTGATGGATTAAGTAATTCAATACATTTATTATTTGGTTGAAAATTATTATTATCATCAATATTTAATTTACTAAATTTATGACTACTATTATTTGAATTACCAAAATCATTATTAGAACTATTATTAATTTTTACTCCATTAACCGAAGCACTTTGACATCTTTTTTTTATAGTAACATTATTACTTTGATATCTTCCATTATTATTATTATTTATATTAATTTTTCTATTAAATTTCTTATAACCAATATTATTATTTTTATCATTATCCCCATTATCTAACAAAGGATAATAAGTATAATTAACAAAATAATTTTGAAAATCTCCCTTTAAAATATTTTCATATCTTTGTTTAGTTTCAATTCCAATTTTTTCAATTCCATTACAATATTTCCTATCATAATTATCTTTATTCTCAGGAATAAAAGGTGCTACAATTTTTTTTTCTCTAAGTAAATCCCAAGGATAAAATTTAATCCAATTTTTCATTTTTAACTTCTAAAACATTACCAAAACCTAATCTTAATTCAGGTTTTCTAATCAACAATTTATTAATAAAATCTTTAGATTCCTTACTCCAATTATTAGGAATATCATCATCTTTAATAACAATTTGTTTCATCATCATTTGTTCTTTAATTTCTTTTCTACTTTTTCCTTGATAAGGTCTCTTCCCCATCATACATTCATAGCCAATAACACCTAAAGCAAAATAATCAACAGCTTTATTATGATTATGTCCTTGCATAACTTCAGGTGACATATAACCAGGAGTTCCACTAGTTTCATAATTATTTTTATTAGAGAAAATTTTTGAAATACCAAAATCAGTTATTCTAATATAACCAAATTCATCCATTACTAAATTTTCTGGTTTAATATCTCTATGTATTATTCTCATATTGTGAATATATTCTAATCCTAAAATTATGTTACATATTATAAATTTTGTTTCGTCTTCTGAAAATTTTCTATGGCGGCAAATGTGATATCGTAAATCACCTCCTGAAAGTAAATCCATTACTAAATATAAATTGTCGTAGTCTTGGAATGCGTAGTACATATTTATTATGAATGGATTTTTTAAATGAGATAGAAGTTCTCTTTCATATTTTATTGATTTTATACTTTTTTTGTCTATTATTTTTAGTTTTGACATTTCTTTTAATGCATAGTATTTTTTTGACTTTTTTTCTAGTACTTTCCATACTTTCCCAAAACCTCCTTTTCCTATTATGTTTTGAAATTCGAAAGAATTACGAGATACTATTTAAATTTTTTTTATGGTTTTTTATATAGGATTTTTTTACCTTCTTCTCCTTTTGGGACTTTGTGTTTGTTTGTTGTCATTTTTTGACCCATTTTTAAATTATTTTTTAATTTAATTTTTATTTTTTTTTTGGTTCTTAATGTTTTGTTTTAATTTAAATTTAAATTTTTATTATGTTTTTTTTTAAAATTAAAAAGTGTAAGTTATATATTAAATATTTTGTTATTTAGTATTAAATAAAATAATATATATTTTTTATTTATTTTCTAATAATTTATCATCAAGTTCTATTTCTTTTTCTTTCTTATTTGTTATATTTTTTGAATATATTTTACAAAGAAAAAAAATCTGTATAACAACAATAAAAAATAAAGTTATTATAATTTCAATATAGAAATATTGTATTTTTTTCTTTTCATCAACATTAATAATTTTAAACTCACAAAATTTTTCAATATCATAATCACTCCAAAAATATTTAATAGCTTCATTTTTAAATTTTTCAAAATCAATCCTTAATAAAAATTCATCATTAACAATATAATTAATATAATAATCACTTAAATCACCTTTTAAATTCTTATCTTTTTTATGTAATTCTAAAAAAATACTTGCACTAAATTTAGGATTAATAAATCTAGTACCAAAAACTTCTTTCATAAACATCATAAATGCACTCATAGAAGTATCATGTGCAGAAAAAGAAATAAATTTAGGATATAAATAATCTAATAAATCATTAATTTCTTTTTTATCTTTTTTAATTATTCCTTCCATCCAATCAATTATTTTATTTACAAAATGAGTTTGTGACATAAAAGTTATTTTTTTATCCCAAAACACAACTTTTTCCATAATATTTGATAAAATATTTTGACAACTTTCTTCAAATTCTTCTTCAGTAATATTTGTAACTTTATAAAATTTTGATAAATCTCTTTTATTTGTTAACGATGATATATAATGATCACATAAGACATCAATATAAAATATATCAAAATCAATATTTATATTTAAATATTTTCTTAATTTACTTTCATATTTAATTTGGAAATTTTTTTCTAAATTATTCATAAATTTATCTTCTTTTGCAGTTTTAACTCTTAAATCCCAAATTGGTTTACAATCACTTACACTTTCTGGATCATGTAATAAAAAAAAATGATCTTTTATATTTAAAACCTGAACAGGAATAATTGGAATATTATTTCTAATAATATTATTATTTAAATATTTAATTTCATTTAATAATTCATTTGATAAATTATTTGGTGGAATTGATATTTTAATTTGTTCATTATTTAATTTATCATTTTCAATATTTGAAAATAATCCTTGAATATATGAATATGCAGATTCAAGTGTTCTATTTAAATCAGTTGAATAAATTAAAAATTCTTTTGGATTATATTTATTAGAAAAAAAATTATTATATCTTTTCCTTGTTTCATAACCTAAAATATAAGTCATTCTCTTTCCTAATTCAGTTAATTCTCCTTTTGTATACCATATATTACCAAATAAATCTTCATAATTTTCCTTTAATAACATTACTGATCCTCTTGATCCATGTCTAAAATGATGAAGAACAAATAATAACTTTCCTTTATATATTTCAAATAATGTGATTATAAATAAAATTTTCAAATTATTCATATATATTATTATATTTAAATTTATGAAAATAAAAAATAAAATATAAAATGAGTGATTTATTTATTAAAAAGTATTTTATTTTTTTTAATTACTTATTTTAGATATATATCTGAATTAAAGGAAAAAATCGAGTTAAAATTAATTCCAAATAAAACTGAAGAACAAATTTTATGTCAATTTTTTAGATTTTATGATTTAGAATCTTTAGGTTTATGTAATTTTCAAAATTTTATAAAAACAAATGAAAGATTAGGTTTAGTATTTAAAAGAACTAATGAAATTGAAAAAATATTTAATTACTTTGATAGTGATAATGATGGTTATATTAATTATAAAAAATTTGCAAATGATATTTTTAAAAATGAAAATTTTAATCAAAATAAAAAAAATGAAAATTTAAATAATTTTATTTCAATATTAAATAAAAAATTAATAGAAAATGGAGGAAATTTAGCTTTAATAAAATTAATTAAATCATTCCAAATTATAGATTATAATGATTCTAAAAGATTAAGTATTGATGATTTCTTAAAAGTATTAAATGAATGTCATTTAGGTTTAAATTCTTTTGAAATGCAATTTTTATTTCAAGAATATAATTTATTTTCAAATGGAATAATTTTATATTATAAAATAATTGAAAGTATATTATCAATTTATTGGGATAATAGTAGAAATAATTTATCAGAAGATTTTTATAATCATTTAACTGAATTTGGTAAAAAAAATATTTCATTAAATGATATTAGGAATATTTATCTTAATACACCAAATGATAATTATAAAAAAGAAATATTTATGCATTTTTTAGATGATTATAAATTTATTACTTCAGCTTATAATGATAAACCTTTATCATTAAATGATATTAAAAAATTTGTCAAATTTTTTGGATTTGGAATAGAGTCAACCAATGAATTAAGAGAATTATTATTTGAATTAGATGAACAAAAAATTGTTAATCCTGAAATAGAAATGCAATATAACTTTAATAATAATAATAATAATGATAATTATAATAATAATAAAAAAATACAATTTCATAATTATAAAAATGAAAATAAACTTTTTGAAAAAAATATTGAATCTAATGATAATATTATAAAAAATAGATTAAATAATGCTTTAGTTACACTAAGGAAATATTTAATAAAATATGGTAGAAAAACTTTCTTTAATTTTATAAAACATTTCAAATATTATGATAATAATACTAAAACTATTAATAAATATGATTTTGTAAAAGTTTTAAAAGATTTTAATATTAATATTCCTTTATTAGATATTGAAAATCTTTTTAATGAATATGGAATAAATCATAAAAAAAATTTAATTAATTATATTGATTTATTAAAGCAAATTTCAGAGTCTACATTAAATCAATCAAGAGAGGATGTTATAAATGATTCTTTAAATAAATTATTTAATATTGCAAATCAAAATAATTGTCCAATTACTTTAAATTTATTGAAAAATATTTATAATCCCAAAAATAATTATTTCATAGGTGATCAAACGGAAAATAAAAATGATTATGAAAATTGTTTAGAATTATATCATTATTTTTTTAAAGGATATAAAAATGATATTTTTGCAGAAAATGAATTTATTGAATTTTATCATTTTATATCATATTTAATAGAAAAAGATTATGATTTTATTTCATTATTAAATAATGAATGGTCACTCCAATCTAATAATACGAATAATGAAATAGAAAATGAAAAAATAATATCTAATAAAAATAATTTTGTAGATAATAATAATATTAATCAATTAAATAATAGAGAAATAATTCAAGCATTTAATGATAAATATAAAAATGAAAATGATAAAACAGAAAATGAAAATTTAGATAATTTAAGTACAAAAAATAATCCAAGAACTCCTTATCAAAGAATAGAAAAAAATAATTATGAAAATGAAAATAATGAAATAAATAATATATTAGAAAAATTAAAACAAAAATTAAGAATAAGAGGAATTAGAGGTTTATTATATTTACATAGGCAATTTTTAATATCATGTGAAAATTTAATGAAAATTACATATAATGATTTTAAAAATGTATTACAAGCACAACATATTTTATTTAATGAAAAAGAATATCAAATATTATTTAATAATTTTTCAAAAGATAATTTTCTTTTATTTTCTAATTTTATTAGAGAATTTAAAAAACAATTAAATAATAATAAATTAAATTATGTTGAAGATGCTTATTCTATATTAGATAATCAAAATAATGGAATTGTTACTATTAATCAAATAAAAATGAATTATGATGCAAGAAATCATCCTGATGTTATTTCTGGAAAGAAAAATGATGAAGAAAAATTACTTGAATTTATTGATTGTTTTCAAATTAATAATGATATTTTAAATTATGATAACAATAATCAATCAAATATTATTGATTTTGAAATTTTTGCTAATTTTTATGAATATGTTGCATTTGTTTATGAAAATGATAATATTTTTGGGAATATTATTTTTTCAACTTTCCATCAATAATTTAAATTTATATTAATTTTTGTTTATTTTTATTTAATTTTTTAACAAATATTTTTTTTTAAAAGAAATTTTTATTTAATATATCATTTACTTATTTTTTAGATTATTTTTGTATAATAATAAACAAACAATTATAATATTTCATTTTAAATGCTAATTTTGAATATTCCTATTGTAAAAACATTTTTTTTTGATTTAGAAAAGATGAATTTATGATATTTAATATAAATATATTATAATTAATTTTTTATTTCTAATTTATATTTTAATATTTTATTTAATTTATAAATTTTAATTTTTATAATATATATAATTTATGATTTTTACCCAAAAAAAATACTTGAAGTCAAAATTAAACTAAAATATAAGTTAGAAAAATTTTTTTTGAAATTTATGATTTTTTGTTGATGGTCTAAATGATCCCATTAAGGAACATTTACCAGAATTTTTTTTCTCTATATTTCTTGATAATGATTTTCTAATACTATTATTTTTTTTAGAAAAACTTTTTTCCTTATGATTATTAGAAATACTTAAATTTGCTTTTTTATAAGTTAAAAAATTATTTACAAGAGAATCATTAGTATTATTACTAATATTATTTTTATTAATAATTTTATCATTTATTTTTGAAAAGGTATTTTTAGTTTTTTTATATGGAATTTTAAGTGAATGTGATGAATTAATTTCAGAATTTAATCTCAATTTATTGTCTTTATTAATAAAATTTGAAATATTATTCTTAATAGGAGTAATTCTTTTTTTAAAAAAGTTTTCACTAAACTCTGATTCTATAGAAGAATAATCTGAATTAATTCTTTTATGAGGATTATTTATTGAATGATCATTTCTATTTGAATAAGATATAGTTAAAGTTAATTTATTTGGATTTTTTTTTTTTGAAAAATTTGATTCAGAAACTTTTGGTTTAGAATCATTTAAACTTGTTGATAAATATTCTAATTTTTTATTAAATTTAATTTTATTTGATACTTTTTTTTTTATTAGATTTATATTTGAATGATTTAAATCATTTAAAATATCATTTAAATGTGAATTAGAATTTGTGTGAACATGATTTGTTAATGTACTATAAGTAATTGATTTTAATTTTTTTTCTAATTTACTTTTTATTGTTTCTAATTCTATTTCCCTTTTTATTTTTTTTTCTAATTGTTTTTCTAATTTTAATATTAATTTTTTTAAATTTGAATTTTCTGTTTTTAGAATTGAAATTTCATTTTCTTTTTTTTCTGTTTGAACTAGTGTATCATTTTCATTTGTTTTATTTGTTATTTTTTTTAATTGTTCATATTCTTCCTCTTTTTTTTCTAAAGACTTTATTTTATTTTCTAAAATAATAATATGATTTTTATGAATAAATTCATTTTTTATTCTTTGTCTTATTTCTTTTTCATTTTTAAGTAATTGTGGTTCATATTTTTGTAAAAAACAATTTTCAAGATTTTCTTTTATTTTATTTAACAGTGCCTTTATTTTATTAAATATATCATTAATTAAAGGAATTTCTATAAGATTTAATTTTGTATTAATTTTTTTATGAAGGTTTTCTAATTCTAAATTTAATTCTTTGAAATTATTCATTTCAATGTTTTTATTATCTAAATTTGATATTTTTTCCTTTTTAAAATTATCAATCATTATTCTGATTTATTTTATTTTTATAATTATTTTATTATTTAATTTAATATTTATAAAGATATAAAATCAATTCTTTTTCATATTTTTTTTAAAATAAATGAATAATAAATTATCAAATAATTATATATATTTATTAATTAATAATTTTTTAAAAAATGACAGGATTATATTTCCTGATAATTATTTTAATAATATTTATATCAGTAAATATTTATATAATAAAATAAAATAGATAATTCTCATATTTACACATTTTTTTTACAAATATTATGTTGATTCAGATGATGATTCTCCTTTATCAAATTTAATTTTTATTTTCTCAATTTTAATATCATTAATTTCTGTACTACTAATTCCTTTAGATGTTTTTTTATCAAATCCTAAAGATTTATCAAATATATCACAAGTAAATATTGATAATGAAATTTTTAAAAACATAATGTTATTTTTATATTTTATTTGTATAATATTTGCATTTATTTTAATTCCATTCACATATTTTTTTTTAGATGAAAAAATAGATGAATATGATATAACAGGATATAATTTATTAGAAAGAATATGTTCTTCAATAAAATTTACTATAATATTCCTTTTCTTTATAGTTATTGTGTTAATAAGTGGTTTATTTTTTAAAAATAATCATGGGACAAAAGAATTATTAAATAATAATGAAACATTAAAATGGATAAAAAATTTATTTGATACAGAAAATTTTGGTGAAAAATCAATATCTTTTTGTATTAGTATTTTTAGTATTTTTGGAATGATAATTTTAATATTTTATACTTCATATGGATTAGGCGTTTTACCTTTTTATTTAATTAAAGGAAAAAAAAGTTTATCAAGTGAACAAGATGATTTTGAATTAGATAGAGCAAAAAAAAGAGATAAAATTAGAACTTTAGAAGAAAAAAAAATTTCTCAAGGTTTAAATAAAAAAGAAGAAAAATTATTAAAAAATTTAAAGGGAGATGAGTCACATTTAACAATTAAATTAGAATTAATTTCTGATTTAATTCAACAAAAAGGAATACTTGATAAATTATTATCTTATTTATCACCATTTAGAATTTTATTAGGAATTATTTGTTTATTTCTTTCATTAAGTATTTTTTCTTCTTTATTAATTTCATCTTTAGATAGATTTTTTAATAGTTCTTGTAAAATAAAATGTGGATATATGCTTACTGAAGAAAATTATGAAAATATTATTGATTTAATTTTAATATTTTCTTCTAATTTTTTCCATTTGGATCAAATAGTTTTTGCAATAATAAATTTATATATTTTTATTTGTACAATTTTTGCTTTTTGTAAACTTGGAATTAGAATATTTTGTTTTACTTTATTTTCAATAAAAAAAGGGGAAACATCACCACAAGGATTAATTTTAATTTCTTTTTCTATGACTTTAATGATATTTTCATTAATTTTAGAAATAATTAATTTATCTCCAAGATATTCAACTTTTGGAAATCAAATTCAAAAAGATAATTCACTTTGTCAATTAAATAATAAAAATAATAATAATACTTGTATTATGACTAATATTTCAAAATTTTCTAATAAAATTAGTGTTTCTTTACCTTTTTTCACTTTTATTTTTTATATTGCTAATTGGATGGTTATTTTTATTACAGGATTAAGTTTATTTTATGCTTGTTTATGTAAAAAGGAAAAAGAATTTGATGATATTGATTTTGATAATAAAGATTTTGATGATGAAGAAAAATGTGCTTTAAAAAGTTTAAATGAAGATGATTAATAATAAAGAATTATGATTAAGAAAAAATTTATTTAAATTTTTATTTGTTTTTTTCAAATTTACAAGTATTATATAAATAATATCTTATCTAATAATTAAATTGAATATATTTATATAACACTAATATAAAAAAAGGATTTTATTATATTAATTATAAAAAAAATCTGATTTATTCAGAAAAAAACTAGCCAATTTTTTTTCACTTGAAATATTTGTAATATTATGTTTAAAATTTATTTTTTTTTTCATTTTGATTGATTTATTAAAAGAAGAACAAGGAATTAAGTTTTTTTTGTTATAAGAATCTTTATTATTTTTTTCATTAATTTCATCATTACAATTTGTATTTCCAAATTTTAACATTTTTTTTTTCAATGATATATAATTATTTTTATTTCTATTTGATTTAGATTTATTCAAAAATAAATTTTTTAATGAATTATAATTTCTAGAATCATTATTTTTATTTGATATAGATTTGTTCATAAATAAATTTTTTAATGAACTATGACTATTATTATCATTATTTTTATTAGAAACAGTACTATTCATAAATATATTTTTTAATGAATCATGAGTGCCAATACTATTATTTCTATTAGTTGTAGTTTTATTTATAAATATTTTTTTTAATGAAGTAGGATTACTATTTTTTCCTTGTTTTATTAAAGTTTTAGGAATAAATAAATTTGTTAATGAATTTTGAATACTATTATTTCTATTTATTTTATTTTTATCAATAAAAAATGATTTAAATATACCTTTACTATTTTTATTTTGAATTTTTTTTCTAAATGTAGAAATTCCATTCACACTAATAATTTTTTCATTATGAATTAAATTTGAAATATTTACATTTTTATTTTTATTTCTCATATTAATATCTTCCATATAAACATTGCATAAATTACCCGAAAATATTAATTTTTTTTTTTTTACTTTTGAATTTGTTAAAATTAATAAATTAGTTTTAAAATATTCAAAGAAATTAGAATTATTATCTACTTTAATTCTCGCTTCTCTAATTTTTTTTTTTTGTAATTTTTTATAAAGTATTTCTATTGGAACACTCCAATTATATTTATTTGATTTAAATATATTTCTTTCTGGATTATAACTTTCAAAAATATCATTAATTTCAATTTCTTTATCATTTGCATATTTAATTATTTTTTTTCTTAATTTTTTTGCTTTATAATATAGAATTTTAAAAAAAATAAAAGGTAATTTAAAATTATTCCAAATGAATTTTTTATTCATCTTTAAAAATAACAAATAAAAATTATATGTATCAAAAGGCCGCTGAATTGTATTTATTAATTTTTCATTATTACTATTTTCAAATATATCAATTTTCACATTCATTATTAAAAATTGATAAAATAAATAATTTGGATTTGTTTCATATATCATTTGATCTTCATTTTTAATATTAGTTGTTGATATTTTTCTAATTAATTCCCTATTTGGTATTTTAGATTTCATTTTTAATTAATTCACTTAATTATTAAATTTAAATATTTAAATAATTAATTTTTTTAAATGTTTAAATAAAAAAAAATAATAATTAAAAATATATTTACAAAATAAAACCATATTAAATTAAGGAGTAAATAATCTTATTTTATATCTTTTTAAATCATTTTTAATATTATTTCTACCAATTTTATTTAAATTATATTGAAAATTTTCTAATTGTCTATTAAAGAAATCATTTGAATAATATATTGGGGATTTAACATTATGTTTATTCTTTAATGTAACATTATTTTTTTTAATATCATCATTCACTTTAAAAGAAGAGATATCAGTAATATTTCCATTTTTATCAATATAAAAAGGTTCTTTTAATCCAAATTTTTCTTGAATAATCCATTTTTTAACATCTCTATCAGTTAATTTTTTATTTTGAGGTGAATGAAATGAATTTTTTTTCAAATTAATATCTCTATTATTTTTTTTTAATTGTTTGATATTATTATTTAAAATTTTAATAGTCTCATTATCAATATAAGTTGAATACATTTTGTATGGAAGTCCATATTGAGGTTTTATATTTATTGAATCAATTAATTTTTGATTATTAATTATATCATTAATATTATTATTTGTTTCATATGAAAAATCAAAAGTAGGATTTTTTTGAAGATTATCTATTTCATTATATAATTCATTTATTTTTATATCTCTTTCTCTTTTCCTTTTTTTTTCTTTATATATATCAAAATCTTCATTAATTGAATGTGATCCTCTTTCTGAAAATACTCTTTTCCCAATACCATTATTTATTTTAGAGAAATAATTTTCTCTATCTATCATACAATAAATATTTCTATATTTAGGATTTTTTTTAATTAATTTTTCAAGATTTTGTTTTCTTTCTTGATTTAATTCATCTAAATATAAAATCTGTTTTACAGTCTTAGGACTTGAATCATATAAATAAGATCTACTACTATTAATAGATGTATAACCTTTATGCATTTATTTTTTAATTAAATATATTTAAAATATATATTTATTAATATGAAATTTTATTTATTTATTATTTTGCTTTTTATGTTTTTGTTTTTTTTCTTTTATCATTTCCATATATTTTAAATAATTATTTACTTTATCTTCACCAAAATCATTTATTAAATGTGTTTTATATATTTTATCCATTTTTTCTTCATTTTTTCTTTTTTCTTCTTTTTTCTTTTTTTCCTTTTCTTTTCTTAATTTTTGTTTTTGTTTTTCTTTTTCTCTCTTTCTTTTATTTTTTAATTTTTCTTTTTCTTTATTCATAAATTCTTTTTCTTTATTTTCTTTTAAATCTTTTATTTCTTTATTTTCTATTTTAATATTTTCTTTTCCATTTTTATCTTCATTATTATCATCATCAAATAATTTAAATTCAATCTTTTCTTTTGATTGAATAGATTTTTTCCACATATCATAATTAACTATAATTTCTTGATTCATATCATTATTAATTCTATTAACTTCATTTTCAATTAATTTTTCTCTTTCTCTCTTTTTTAATAATTTTTCATGTTTATTTTTATAAATAGGATTTTTTAAAGGATCATTAAATATTTGAACACCTTTTTCTAATATAATTTTATTCTCATCATCTTTTTTCTTTTCTTTAACTTCAACTTTTAAAGGTTCAACTGAAAAATCACCTAAATTTAATAATGGATCAAATCTTTTTTGAATAATTTTTTTAATATTACTTTCTTTATTTCTATGTTCTAAAAAAGCAGAATTTGGTAAAATATTTGATAAAATAGATAAATTTTTATTTTTTTCTTCTTGAATATTTTCATCATCTGCAATAATGTTATTATCTTTATATTCATAATCATTATTTTTTTTTGTAAAATTTTTTAGATTTGATGGTAATTTTTTAATATTAATATCACCTTTGAATTTTTTATCTAATTTAAAACGAGAATCAGATAAATATGTATTTTGAAGATTAAATAAATATTTTCCTTTCTCACCTAAAAATTGCTTTTTTTTTAAGGCATTATCAAAATTTTCTGTTAAATTATTATTTTCTTCATCATCACTATCTTCAAATATTTTTCTTTTTGGTTTTTTTTCAATTGAATCAGAAGAAGAAGACATAATAACAAAAATTTTGATAAAAAAATAAATTAAATAATATTTTTATATAATAAAAAATAATAAAAATAGAAAATTATTTCTATAAAAAAATATCTAATTAACCATTTCAAGTTTTTCTCCTTCATTAATTTTATGTAATTCTTGATTATGACTATTATTATTACTATCTTTATCATTATTATTATTATTATCATTTTGTTTAGGTAATTCAATTCCATTCCAAAAATCACTTAATTGATTTAAATAAAAAGATTTACTTATTAAACCAAAAATAAAAGCAGGACTAATATAAAATAAAACAGGTTGTCCATGTTCAAAATAAAAAACACATATCACTGCAGTTGAGACTGATATTATATATAAAAAAATACTCAAATTATAATAACCATTTTTTTTATTTAATTTTTTACATATTTCATCAAATGTTTTACAATATTTAACTACCATTCCTGGAAGGGCTATATCACCTAAACCTAATAACATACAATCTTTAATTGGATTTGTTGAGAATAAAATTGGTATTTCTAATTTAATTGGTAAACTTAATTTTGTTGCTACTTCTTCCATTACATTTCCTTTGAAAATTTTTTCTGAATAAAAAACCCAAAATGTATCATATAAAAAAATAAAAAGTAAAAAAAAGAAACATACTTTAAAACTTTTAAATAAAATTATTGATAATATTGTAAAAACTAAACCAAATGCCATTATATTATTAAGTATCCAATGTTTTTTATATAAATATAATAATACTAGTAATAAACTAATAATAATACTTAAAATATTTGATAATTTCATATTAAAAATATATTTTTTTTTTAATAAATTTGGTCTTTTTTCTTTTATTTTTTTTTCAATTAGGAAATCAAATGCAAATTGTAAACAAATAAAACTTTCAATTGCTACTAATATATTAATTATATTGATAATATAATTGAAAAAAAAATAAAATATTAATAATATACATGAACCTAAAATAACAAAAATAATACCATGCCACCATTTAATATCCATTTCTTCATTCATTTCTTGAATTATTTTATGTTCTAATTGATAATTTGTTGAAAGTATTAAATAAATCAAAGCAATAATAAAAAGAATTGATGATGAAATTATTGATAAATATATTCCTTCTGAACTACAAAATTTAAGATAAGAAAATACATATTTCTTTTCTTTATATAGAAAACTAAATTTTAATATTGCATAATTTTCATTATTATTATATTCTTTATGAGTTGTTTTTAAAGGATAATATTCTCCTAATTTATAATTTGAATCTATTATATCTTCTTTTTTGCATTTTGTTTTTATTTTTAATTCATATTCTTCATTATTATGTTTAGGATTTAAAAAATAATAACTCATTATATTTTTATTATTTGTTCTTAATTCAACATTTTGAAGTTTATTTACTGTATCATTTGTAATTATTGAAAAATTAGTTGTTAATTCATCCGATTTTTCATAAAAAAAATAATTATTATATTTACATTCAGATGAAGAATTTAAAATCGTTTTTAAATTAAATTTAGGATTTAATTGTTTATTATTAATTACTGTATAATTATGAAAAGTATCATTATAAGGAAGTGTAATTTTAATTTCAATATTAATACATAAAGTAAAAATTGAAAAAAAAATTAAATTTTTCATTTTAAATAAATTAAAAAATAAATTAAATAATAAATTGGAAAAAAACATCATATTTTATTTTAATTCTTTTCCTCATTAATAATATATTTGAATCCAAAAGGAATAAATTCATAACCATCAGCATAAAAAAATTTATTTTGAAATTCAACCCAATGTAATCTTAAAGTATGTAAAAAACATTCCATTAAATCCATAAACATTAAAACAAAAATTGTAATATTTGCAAAAAGAAAAAAAGAAATAACAACAAAAATAAAGCTAAATCCATATCTAAAATCTCCATCTTGAAAAGTAAATAAAATAGTTTTTTCAAAAAAAACTTTTGATAATTGAGAATGTGCTAAAGAAAGAGCCCAAAGTCTTAAATAAGAAGCAGTATTACTTACAGTTCCTAAAATAAATTCAATTGAATAAATTAATTGATTTACTATTAAATCAGTTATTGAAGGATATTTTTTTGATAATGTTGATTTATGTAAATAACTATAATGAACATCAATATAAAATTCATTTTCTGAATCTTTAGGAAGTTTTTTTATTAAAATCATATTTTCTCTTTCTTGTTTTTTATTTAGAAAATAAAGTAAAATTGGCTTTGGAGCTAACATTGTAAAAGCACAAATTAAACATATTATTAATATAAATAAATGGAAATTTTCTTGTTGGTATTTATTATTATTATATAATTTACCCCATATTGGTTTATTTTCAATTGAACCTTTTTTTAATATTATATTTATCATTTGTGATATTATACTTGGTGCCTTTGATGTATCTTCCCAATTTTTATTCCATTTAATATAAATTAATATATTCATATAACCAAAAAGAAGTGACATAAAAATTATTTGAGGTATAAATTCAAAAAGAAATGAAAGAAAATCATAAAAATATAAATCATTTAAACCTTTTAATATTATTCCAAGTATCATTATTGATATACCATATATAACACTTAATTTCATTTTTAATGAATTAATAAATGATAATTCATTTACTGAAGAATACCATTTTGAATCAATACCAATTGGATAAACACAATCATTATTTCTATAAACATTAATATTAGTTTTATTATTAATATTATCATAACAAGAATTAAAAATAGGAAAAGGATTTCCAATAAAATCATTATACATAAAACCACAATAAAAAGAAGAAAAACCCATAAAAATAATTAAATATTTATATTGTATGGCATCTTTAAAAATAGAATCATTTGATTTTTTAATTTTATCACAATAATAAAATATATAAATACCAATTAATAATAAAATTAATCCATGACCAATATCACCAAACATAATTCCAAATAAAAAAGGAAAAAAAATAATATTAAAATAACCAGGATTAATTTCTTGATATCTTGGTATACCATATGAATTAACAATATCTTGAAATGAATTTATAAATTCATTTTTAATTAAATAAGTTGGTTTTTTTAAATTTGCTTCGTGTAAATCAATAAATATTCCAATTGAAGATAAACTTTCATTTACTTTGTTTAATGTTTGTTTTAATAAATCATAATTTTTTGATATTATCCAAACTTCTCCATCAATAAAATTTTCTCTTAAGATACATTTATTTAAATTTGAATATAAATTTTTCATTTTTTCAAAATAAATTTTATATAAAGAAATTTTTCCTTTTTTTTTATCATTTCCTGATAATTCAAATAATTGTTCTATTATTTGATTTTTTGTATATTTAATTATATTTTTTTTCTCTTTTATTTCTTGTTTTATTTCATTTATTATATTTTTTATTTCATTTTGTGTACCATCAGGTTGATAAATTGAACAATTAAATAAATCACATATTTTAATTAATTTATTTCTTAAAAATTCTCTTCCATCAGAAGGATAAAAAATAATAAAAATTTTTTTAGATATTTTAAAAGTTTTTTTTGTATTATTATTATTATTATTTACATTTAATAAACTTTCTGCATTTTGATTTATATCTGAAAAATTTGCAAAAGCAGTTCCTCTACTTATTCTAAATATCATTCTTTTCATTTTTAATTCATTTTCTGCATTTACAACTCCCATAATAAAAAGTAATTTTGATTTGAAATATTTATTTGAAATATAACTATAATTATTTAAACTTTGTTCTTCTTCTAAATCCATATTAATATCACCTTCATTAAATAATTTTTCCTCTTTTATTAATGATAAATATTTTTCATAAACTTCTCTTTTTTCAATATCAATATTTAAATCTTCTTTTAATTTATTATATGAATCTATAATTTCTTGAATTTTTTTATTTTTTTCAAAAATTTCATTTTCTAAAATATCAAAATAATCTGAATTTCTTACTTGTCTTAAATCTTGATCAGTTTTTAAATTATTTTCAAAATCATTAATATTACTATAATTATTAATTTTAATTCTAAATTGAATACAAAATTTTTCAATTTTATCAATTATTTGTTGTAAATTTTCACATCGATTTATCATTGGACTAAAATTTTTTTTTCCTTCAATATCATTTTTATTTAAATCTATAAATTGTAAACAATCTTCTGATAATAAACCAAAGGCATTTAAAATTTTTATTGCACTATCAATTTCTCTAGGTAATCTTAATTTTTTATGTAATATTTCTTCAGAACGAAAATAACCCATTAATATTTTAATTATTTTGAATAATATAAATTAATTATTTAATTATTAATTAATATTTGATTTTAAAATAAATTGGATTATAAAGAATAAATATTATTATAATTAAAAAAAAGGAAATGGAGAAAAATGAGTTATTAAAATATAATAATAAATTTAAATTTGATGAATTTATGAAAATGATTAAATTTGATATCTCCAAACATGAAAAAGAATTATTATTTGAAGAAGAATCTATAAATTTTGATAATAATTCTGATAAATTATTAAAAGATAGTTATTTTGTTTCTTATAATCAAAATAAAAATTATCAAAATTATCATCATTCTAATAATAATAAATTTCAAAATCAACCTCAAAAAAATCCTAATAAAGGTTTTAAAAGATCATCAAAAGTAATTGAAATATGTAAACAAGAAGAAATTTTTTTTGAATCAATAAAAAAGTTAAATAATAATATAAATGAAAATAAAAATGAAATAAAAGAACAATATGAAAGTTTCTTAGATACTAATAATAAAAAAAAAGAAAGTGAAGAAGTAAAAAAGAAAAAAAAGAAAACTAAAAAACCTGAAAAAGAATTTATTGAATGTGAAATTGACATGATATTTGTAATAAATGAAAAATTAAATTTTTCAAAAGATGAAAAATTTTGGTATTTATATACAGATATATTTAATAGTTCATATGGTCCTTTTTCATCAAATGAAATAGTAATTTTATATATGGAAAAAAAAATAGATGGAAATAGTTTAATTAGACCATTAGATATTTTTAAAAATTCAAAAAGTAGTGATTTTCAAAAATTATTACAATATGATAATAAAACATTTTTCTTTAATAATTATTATATTAGTGATAAATGCTCAGATTATGAATTTAAATTTAAAGAATTTAGAAAAAAAGAAGAAGAACAAATTAAATTAGAAAAAGAAAAAGAAGCAAAATTAAAAAAAGAAAAAGAAGAAAAAAGAAAAAAAGAAGAAGAAATTAAAAATCAAAATGAAAAAGACAAAGAAAAAGAAGATAAATTAAATAAGGAAAAAAATGAAAAAGAAAAACAAAATGAAAAACAAAATGAAAATGAAGAAATTAATACTACTTCTTCATCAAAAACTGAAAGTCATATTTCAGTTAATGAAAAAAATCATCCAATTATTAAAAAAAAGAAGAAAAAAGCAAAAATGATTGATTTAGATATTAAAACTGGATTTTATACTATGACAAATCAAGAAAAAAATTTTTCAGAAGTTTATATTTGTGGTGAAAATGAATTATTAAATAATGTTCCTAAAAAATAAAATAAAAATTATAATAATTAATCAATATTTATTCTCAATAATATTTTTTTTAAAATATATTTTAATTATTGAAATATTATTAAATAGAAATATAATTATGGATGTGAAAAAATCAAATAAATTAATTTCTTTTGGAGAAGAAGAAGAAAATAAATTAAATAAAGAAATAATATTACAAAGAGGGAAAAAAAAGAATGATATAGAAATTGAGAAAAATGAAAAAAATGAAGATGAAAAAGATAAAAAAAATATAAATATAAATGAAGAAAAAAATTCAGAATCAGAATCAGTTTCTTTATCAGAGTCTGATAGTGAAGTTATTAATGCAAAAAACATTCAAAATGAAGAAAATAAAAATATTAAAAATGAAGATTCTATAAATAAATTAAAAGATGAAATTATTCAAATAAAAAAAAATAAATTAAATCCTCATAATAAAGATATTAATATAATAACACCAGTAAATAAATATAAGAAAGAATATTTATCTTTAAAAACAAAAAGATTAACAAAAGAAGAAAAAGATGATAAATTAAAAGAATTTAGAGAAAAAATAAAAAAATTAAAAAATTCAAATGAAAGAAGTTGGATGAAAAATGTATTAAAATTCCATGTTGATTCACAAAAAGCATATGCTATTGATGAATTTAATAATATAAATGAAAAAAATAATTAAAAAAAATATAAATAATTATTTAATTATAATATAATAAATTTTATTAATCATCATCATCATTTCCATTATTTGATTTAATTTTATTTTCTAATTCTGATATTTTCATTTTTAATCTTTGAATTGGACCTTCAAAACCAGTAAATGATTGAGATTGATTTATTTTTTGTTGAATATTATTTTTCTCAATTTTTGATATATTATTTGTAAAATTTAAAAATGAATTTTCAACTGAATTTTGATTACTATTATTTGTAATATTTGCATTTGAGTAATTAAAATTAGGAATATTTATATTATTCATACTTTTTATTGTGTGAATTATTTTTTCATTGAATTTAAATTGATTATTATTTAATAATTCTTGTTCTATATTTAAATTTTGAATATTTTGAAAATTATTGTTTATATTATTTTTATATTCATTATATTCATTTAAATTTTCATTCTTTTTAAATTGATTTAAATTTTGATTTGTATTTAATTGATTTAATGATTGTTGATTATTAAATTGATTGAAATTTTGATTAATAAATTGATTATTAAATTGACTAGAACTTTTTATTCCTAATTTATTTTTATATTTATTTTCAATTTCATTATCATTATTATCATCAAATTCATTTTCAAATCTATTATTATTATTTTTATTTTCAATTTTATTTCCATTTGGAAAAAAATTAGATAATTGTTTTTTCAATGTTAAATTTTGATATTGATTATTATCATTATTATCAATATTAGATTTATTATTTATATTTTCCATAGATATATTATTATTAATATTATTATTTTGTTTATCAATAATATTTTTATATTTCATTAATTCTTCAAACATTTCTTGATTATCACCCATAATTTTATTAATAAAATTATTTAAAATTGAAATTGCAAAAGATGAATATTGCTCATTACTATTATCTTTATTTTCTTCATCATATTTTATTAAGGCCGAATTACCACAATTTATTATTTGAGATTTATTATATAAATCCATATTTTGATTAAAAAATTCAAAAAAATCCATTATTATTTTTTTATCTGAATTTCTTTCTTCAATTATTTTTTTTATTTCAATATATGATTCTTCTTTTATTTTATTTTTTAATTCTTCTATTTCTTTTATTTTATTTTTCTCATATTCTATCAATTGATTTTTCAATTCTAATATTTCTTTTTCTAATAATGAATTTTTTTCTAATAATTCTTTGATTAAATTTTCTTTTTCTTTTAAATTTTCACTTAATTTTTTATTTTTTAATTTAAAACTTGTATTTTCTTTTTGTAATCTAAAATTATCATTTTGAATTTGAATATTAAAATTATCATTATTTAAGTAATATTCTTGCTCTAAATTTAAAATTTTATTTTTAATATATTCTTCTTCATTAATATTTTGAATATTTTTTTTTGTTTTTTTTACTACTGAAGTAGATTTATCTTTTAAAGCTGCTAATTGATATTTATAATCATTTATAATATTATCAATTGCATTTACATATTCTTCATTATTTGAAGTATTATAATTATTTTTTTCATCTGACATTTTTTAAAATAATTTAAATAATTGGTAAAAAATATAATAATTTATATGTTATCTATAGATTATTTTATTATAAAATTTAATTATTTTTTTCAATTTTAAGATTGAAATAGTTTTTCAATTGAACTTGATATTCTACTTTCATTATTTTTTTCAATTATAGATGAATTATTTGTAAAATTATTATTTGATCTTCTGGCAATTTCAAAAGTATCATTTAATCTACTAAAATTGTTTTCATTATATTCTTTATTGATATCATCTATATCATCATCATAGAATAAATTTTCAAATTTTTTTGAAAGGTTTTTATTATCTTTTTTTTGATTTTCCTTTTTTTCATCATAATCAAAAAATTGATTTATATTTGGAGTTAAATTATTTTTATTATTTATTTTATTTTCAAAGCCATTTAAAGGTGTAATATTATTTATTTCAAAATTATTGTTTTTTTCATTTTTATTATTACTATTTGAAAAAACAAAACTTAAGTTATTATTTTTTTGAATAGGAGAAGGTAAATAAGATGATTTTTTATTAAATTCATTAGGAAAATTAATATTATTTCTAAATTGATTTCCATTATAACAAAGTGGTTTAATATTATTAAAATCAGGTTTATTTGTTTCAATTTGTGTTTCTTCTTTTTTTGAAATTTCATTTAATGCATTTTCTAATAATGAAATAAAATTATTTTTTTTTGAAAGTGAAATTTTATTTTCATTATATAATTTTCCTATTTCATTCATTTTTAATAAAATATCCTTTTTTGTTATATTTTGATTAAGTAGAAACTCTTTTAAATGTATAGAATAGTCTTTATTTTGAATATTATTTTCAGGAATTTTACTTAATAAATTATTATTTTGTGGATTTATATTATAATTAATCATATTTTTCTTTTCTTCCTGAATATTTAAAATGTTTTTCTTATTTATAATTCTTTGATTTCTTTCCTCTTCAATTAATTTTAAATTTTCTTCTTTTTGTTTTAATAATTCTATTTCTTCATTAAGTTTTTTTTTCAAAAATTCAATCTTTTTTTTATGCTCATCAATGTCTTTGAATTCTTTTTTTATATATTCATCATCAATATTATTATTTGTTATTGTTTTTTTTTCAGAAATTTCTTTTTCTAAAATATTGACTATATCATTTATTGATTTATTTATTTGATTATTATTATTTTTAATATTTTGTTTATTATTGTTAATATTAATATAAATAGGATTTGGATAATTATTAACATTTTTTTTTTCAATTATATCTAATTTTTTAAATTCAACTTGGTTATTAGAATTATAATTATTATTTCCAATAAAACTATTATTATTATTCATAAAATTTTTTTCATTATGATTTATATTTTTATTTTGGTCAATAATATTATCCATTATATTATTTAGATTTTGATTTTCTATATTTCTTTTATTACTTAACCATGAATAAGGTTTTTTTTCATGTTCAATATTTAAATCTCTAATAAATTTATCACTAATAGCTTTAAAATTAGAATCATTTTTATTTAAATAATCAACAATTAACTTATATAATTCAACTAATTGAGTACCTTTTCTAATATTATTACTTACTTCATCAAAAATAATAATTTGATTTTTTTCAATTTTAAATCTCATTTTAATTATTTTTGTTCCTTTTTCATTATTTTCTTCTTTCATTTCATTAAATAACCTTTTTCTATTAATTTCATTATTATTACTTTTATAAATTTCATTATGTACGAATTTATCAATTTCTTCTGAATCAATAATAGTTAAACTCATTTCCCTATTAATTCTATTTAACATTCTATTTTCAAATTCTTTATAACATTTATTAAGTTCTTCATCATTATTGCAATTTTCAAATCCTTTTAAAAAAGAATCATTTGCCTTAATAAATACATGATACCTTTCATATATATATGACATTCCTATATATAATTGACAATTTCCAGTACAAATATTTTTCTTAATTAATTTTTCAAAGATTTCATAATCATCTCTACAATTATCAGCATAAAAATTCCAATATGAAATATAATCTTTTTCATTGTAGAATTCTTTTTCATTATACATTAATTGAGTAAAATATTCTAATAAAATATAAATTCTTAAAATATCGTTTTTTTCTTTTGGAATTAGTTTTGTTACAAAATTTATATATTTCCCCCATGCTTTTAATTTTGTGGTTTTATACTGAAGAGGATTTAAAATCATATCATGATATGTTTTTTCATCTTTTATTAATGATTCTATTTTTTCTTTAGAATATATTGTATTAATTGGAATATAATTATAAAATTGAACAATATATTTAAAAATATGATTTTTTTCAGGATTTATTAAATTTGGTAAAGTAATGGCGAATTCATAATTTTTCATTTTTAATTTTTAAATTTAAATAAAATTATTTTAAATAAATTAATGAAAAATAATTAAATAAAATTAATATATTTTAATTTTCATTAAATCTAAAATTGAATTTATATATAATAAAAATTTTAAATTTATAAAATATAAATAAATATAAAAAATATTTTCTAATAAAATATAGATAAATATTATTTCATTTATTATTAACATTATCAAACCAATATATTAATGGAAAAATAATTTTAACTAAAATTCAATAAATAAGTTTTATTGAAATAAGAAATACATAAAAAATTAAATCTGAAGTTAATTAATTAAATTCAAAAATGAAATAAAATTTATAGAATATTTTTTTATATTATTAGAGTTATTGAATGTTTTATGAAATATAGAAATTTTATTAAGGAAAAATTAAAGAATTTTCTAAACATTTAATTTATAATTTTGATTTTAGAAATTATTTAAAATACAGTATATAAGACTTTAAATTAAATTGAATATTAAATACATTTTCCAAGTTTATTGAAAAAATATTCAATAATGTATGATATTGTGATTCTAAAAAATATAATAATAAATATTAAAATTCAAAAAAAAGAGGATAAAATGAGTTATGGCTTTTCTTATATACATTTAATATATTAAATATGTAATATGCAATAAAATATAGGTGCAATATATTAAATTTAATTTTCTTCTATCTATGTTATCAATTTATATTTTTATATTACAAAGATTTAATATGTTTCCAATTTAAAAAACATACATCACTCTTACCTATGTTTCAAAATATAGTAAAAATAATAAAAAACATATTTCTTCTAGATATTTATAAAAAACAGACATAATAAACGAAAAAAAATACAAAAAATTAATTTCAAATAAAACAAAATTTATAACCAATCTTCCCATAAATGTTTCATAATTTTAATTCTTTCAATTTCTTCAGGAGTATAATAAAAATTAGTCTTTGCCTTATTTCCATGATTTTGAATAGCAACAATATCATAAGACGATGCTGCCTCTTCTTCATTTCTATAATTTCCAATATATCTTTTTTTTTTATTTATCATAATTAAAACTTGCCATTGATTTCCATTTTTTGATACTCCTCTATATTTACTTCCTCTTTGTCCTCTTGTTTTATTATTATTATTATTTAAATTTTTTGATTTTTCATCTAATTCAATATTCTTATTTTCATTATCTTTTTTATTTGAATTATTTTCTAATATTTTATTATTATTTTTTAAAGGAGTTATATTATTATTGTGTGTTGATTGGAAATTCCCATGACAATATACTATTTTTTTATTTTTTATTGTTCTGATTATTTTATCTGTTTCTTGTTTATTATATTCTTTTGATGTTATAAAATTGGGTAAATAGTAATTTTGATTTTTTATCATGTTTATATTTCCATAATAATAATTTATTGTTGAATTTTGCTCAGATAATAATCTTTTTTGGTTTAAAAATATTATTTCATTATTTAATTTTAGGATATTATGGAATATTTCAGATATATATTTTTGACATTGTTCGGAATATTTTTGGAAATTTGTGAATAAATTGAATTTTAATTTTCTATAATATTATATTAATTTATTTTACTCTAATTCAATTAAAGATTCTTGAGACATTTCTTTTTTATATTATTATAAAATAATGTTAAATGAAAAATATAATATTTTATATTAAAAATAAATTAATTATATAAAAAATAATTACTTTAATAAAATCAGAATACGAGAAATATATGGATTACATCATAATTTCCAATATTTTTAAACCTAAAATTAATAACTTACCTGTAAAAAAATATTTATAATATATGATAATAATTAATAAATATATAATTATAAATAAAAAAATATGCCTCATTATTTTATGAAAATAATACATACCTTTGTTGTATTTTTTCACCAATTATATTTGTTAAATTATCCAACCATTCAATATTATTATTTTTATAAAAAACATTAATATTCATTTTATTATTTTTCAATTCTTTTTTACATTCATAAAATACACTATTAAAATTACAATTAATTAATTTCATCAAATTATTATTAAATTTAATATAATCTTTATTATTATTCATATTAGTTTTATAAATAGAATCACAAGTTAAAATTCCATTTTTTTTCCCATAAAAAATACTATTAATCATTTTATCTGGAGTAAAATTTCCATTATTAATAATATAATCATCATTTAAAAATCCAACATCCACAAATTTATTTTTACAAAAATACTTTTCAAAATTAAAATAATCTTTATCACTTTTAATAATATAATCCTCAATTAAACTAGCTTCAATTAAATCAGCTTTAAAAATATTTTTATCTTTGCAAATTTTTTGATTATTTAATTTAATAATATTATCAACTTTATCATAAATTGTTCCTAAAGTAAAAAAAGTATTAAATTGACTTAAACAAGTATTTTCAATATCAAAACCAAAAATAGGACAAGAAATAATTTTCATTTTATTATAATCATCTTTAATCATTTCAATCATTCTACTACCAACACCACTTCCAGTTCCTCCATTTAAAGAATGAATTAAAATAATTTTATCAATAAAATCACATTTTTCTAAAAATTTTCTTAAGTAATCATATGATATTTCATTTATATTTTTTTCTTTTTTAAATTCTTTATATTTTAAACTATGACCTAATGCCCAATTGTTTCCTCGACCTGATGAATTTGTTATTATGTTTGTGTATTTTGAAAAATAATTTGATATTTGTTTTTTTTTATTTAGAATGTTTGTTATTACTTTTGATTCAGAATCTATTAAAAATGATTTACAGGATATTCCATTTAAATTTATGAAGGAATTGTTGTTTGAGTTTAAAAATAAATTTTCTGAAATAATTGATGATATTGTTGTTCCTGCTTGACCTATTCCTATTAGTAATGTGTTCATTTTTTTATTATTTTATTATTTTTGTTTATAAAGTTGAATTTATATTTTAAAAAATAAATTTTATAAAATTAATTTAAATTCATTAAATCATTGCTTTTTTTAATGATAAAACTTTTATTTTTATTTTATATTATAAGATGTTCTTATAATTATTCATTTTAATAAAAGAAGATATTATAATCTCATATTTATTTAAATAAGAATAAAGAATTTATTTTACTGAATATGCTAGCCTTTTTTTTTTAAAGGTCTAAAATAAATAAAATATTTTTATTACATTTTCCTTAAAATATTATATTTAAATTATATTTTTAATAAATCATCTCTATCAACCTTATATTAAATAAAATAATACTCAAAAATATGAAAATTATATAATTCCAATTATATAATATATCATTCTAGTTAAAATTAAATGACAATATAAAATATTTAATGTAAAAAATATTTAAATAAGGAAAAATCCAATTTACAATATTATTTCCTAATATAGAATATTTATGGAAGAATAAAAAAAAAATATAAAATTATAAAATGGTAAAAAAAATGATTTATAAATTTTTAATAGGAAAAAAGAAAATTAGATTCATTAGCAATTCATGATTCATGTGGATTATCAACAAATAAATTAAAAAATTATTATTATTATAATATATATAAAACAGATGAATTTAAATATACTCCTCATTATCAAGAACCTGCTATTTTAAACTTTGTAAAACCAGAAGATGGAAAAAAAAAAGATATAATGCCACTTATATTAAGAATAATACCATTTATACTTGTAATGGTATTTGGAATATTATTTCTTATACCTTGTATTATATTATGGATATGTATGTGTTCTCCTAAATGTTGTTGTAGAAAAAAATCAAGAATTACTAAACCATTTAATTGTTTAATTATATTACTTTCTATGACTGGTGTTTCTATTATATTTTTATCAATTGTAATAGCATTTATTAATTCTTCAGAAAAAGGATTACATGGTACATTATGTACATTAACAATGTTAACTGAAGATATTGTTGGAGGTGTAGGTCTTCTTAAAAAAACAGAATTTGTTAAACCATATTGGTATGGATTAGAAGGAATTAATAAACTTGTTGGTGA
>JAJJLH010002309.1:0-27609 GCA_023806865.1 Isotricha sp. YL-2021a | reverse complement strand
AATATATTTTTATCTACATCAGATTCTTTAATATCTGAAATAACTGAACTATTATCATTTTCTTTATCATCTACTTTAACATCTTCTTTTTCATCTTCTTTTTCATCTTCTTCTTCTTCTCTTTTTGATTATATAATAGATAAAAAAAAATATTATATTCTAATAACTATAAAAATCAAAATAAAACATATTTGAATTTTAAAGTTTTATTTATCACATAAGTTAATAGAATAACAATATTTTTTTAAAAAAATTAATAAGTATATAATTCCAATTTATTATAAATCTTATCATAATCATTTTTCATAATTTGATTTCCTTTAAACAAATTATAACATGCACCATGACTAATAAAATCAATTTGAATTTTATCTCCCAGTTTATCATTATATTTTAGAAATTTAGAAAAATATTTTTCTTTACCATCAAAGTAATTAATCAAATTTTTAGCTTGTTCTATTCCAGCATCATTAGCACTACTTAAATTTATGATCATATAATTTGATTTCCCAGAGACTCTTGAACAACCTCCTTTGTCTCCAGATACTAAACCTGCAATATATCAACCCATTTTTTACACTTTTTTATTTATTAAAAAAATATTAAAAATATATTTATAATTTGAATAAAAATAAAAAAATTATTTATTTCATTTTTAACAAATTTCAATCAAAATAAAACAAATTTAATTTACTGTTTTATTTATCACATAAAATATGAAAAAAAAGAAATAAAATTATTTTTCTATTTTTCTTTATAAATTTATTTTATTGTAAATTTTTTCATAATCACTTTCATATAATTTACTTCCTTGAAACAATTTATTAACTTTTCCATTTTTATTCCGAAAACATATTTTAATATCATCATCTAAATTATCATCATATTTAATAAATTTAGAAAATTGTTTATCTTGTTCATCTAAATAATTAGTAAATTTTTTTATTTGATTGTACCCTTCTTGATTGGTACTATTAACATAACATTCCATATAAAAAGACCTTCCAGTCGCTCTGGAGCAACCTTTACTATCATCTCCTGAGCAAAGATTAGCAATACATCAACCCATTTTTATTTTGATAAAATTATAATTTTTATATAATTTATTATAATTAATTAAAAAAAAACAATAAAATTAATATATTATTAAATTTATATTAGTAATAATATTTAAAAAATGAACCAAAATTATGCATATAGACTTTTATTAGATGCAGATGAATATTATAAAGTTAAAAATTATCAAAAATCTTTAGAATATTATGATAATAGTTTAGAATTAGATGAAAAAAATCCTGAAGCTTATAGAGGAAGAGGTAATTGTTTACAACAATTACATAGATATGATGAAGCAATTGAATGTTATAATAAAGCAATTTCTTTAAAAAAAGATGATAGTGAAACTTATTATTGTTATGGTAATTGTTTTCATACTTTAGGAAAAAATCAAGAAGCTATTAAAATGTATGATAAAGCAATTGAAAATGATATTTATTGTGCTAAGGCTTATAATGGTAAAGGTAATTGTTTTAAAGAATTAGGTAATATTCAAAAAGCTTTAGATTGTTATCATCAAGCTTCAACTTATGATAGAAATGATTATTATTCATATTATAATATTGGAAATATATTTTATGAACAAAGAAAAATTGATACTGCACTATTTTATTATAATAAAGCTTTAGATATTAATCCAGTTGATCAATTTTCTATTAATAATAAAGGGAATTGTTTATATGATATGGATAGGAAAGAAGAAGCTTTGGAATGTTATAATAAAGCAATTTCTATTGATGGAAATTATAGTAATGCATTTTTTAATAAAGGAATGTGTTTAAAAGATAATGATCAAATTAAAGATGCATTATCATATTTTAATAAAGCAATTGAATTAAATGCTAAAAATTATAGAGCTTTTGATGGAAAAGCAAATTGTCTTTTAATTTTAAAAAATTATGATGAAGCTATAACATATATAAATGAAGCAATTACTTTAAATAATAAATATGTAGATGCATATATTACAAAGGGTAATATATTATTTGAAATGAAAGAATATGAAAAAAGTAGAGAAAATTATAATACAAGTTTAAATTTAGATCCAAATTGTTCAGATGGATATTGTGGTTTAGGTAATATTGAATATGCATATAATAATTTAAAAGTTGCATTAAATCATTTTGATAAATCAATTGCATTAAATGATAAAAATTATAAATCTCAATGTGGGAAGGGATATGCTTTATTAAAAATGAATAATTATGATGTTGCATTATCATCTTTTATTAAATCAATTCAATTAAGAAATAAATATGCTCCTTCTCATAATGGTAAAGGAATGTGTTTATTAAAAAAAAGAAAAAGTGAAGAAGCAATTGATTGTTTTGAAAAAGCAATTGAATTATCAAAAAATTATTCAGAAGCATATAATAATAAAGGGCTTGCTTTAATGGATATTGGTGATTTAAGAGAATGTATTATTAATTTTGAAAAAGCTATTTCTTTAAGTGATGAAGATTATTGTTCAAATGAAACTAAAAGTGAATATTTATATAATAAAGCATATGCCCTTTATTTTTTAGGTAAAATTGATGAATCTATTCAATCATATGATGAATCATTAACATTTAATGATAAAAATTATATGTCATTTAATGGTAAAGGAAATTGTTATTTTGATGTTAATAAATTAGATGAAGCACTTTTTTTTTATAATAAAGCACTTGAAATAAAAGAAGATTATTATTTTGCAAATTTTAATAAAGCAAATTGTCTCTTTACACAAAATGAATATGAAAAAGCATTAGAAAGTTATGATTCATCATTTCAATCATTAAGTACTGATAAATGGGAATATAAATTAGAGAATTATGAAGAATTATTAAATAAATATGAAAATGTTATTCCAATTGATGAAAATACATCAGCAATTTATAATAATTTAGGAATGTGTTTATTGAGTTTAGGAAAATTTTATCTTTCTGAAAAATGTTTTGATAAAGCTATTAAAATTAATAAAGGAGATGCTTTATTATTAATTAATAAAGCAAGAACATTATCTGATCAAGAAAAATATGAAGAAAGTCAAAGATATGTTGAATTAACTTTAGATGCTTTGAAAGTTCCTTCTGTTTCTTTAACTAAAAATGCTTTTGTTTATGTTATTAAACAAATTGAAGAATTAAATACTATTGCTGAGTCATATAATAAAAAAAGAGAAGAAGAAGAAGATGAAAAAGAAGATGAAAAAGAAGATGTTAAAGTAGATGATAAAGAAAATGATAATAGTTCAGTTATTTCAGATATTAAAGAATCTGATGTAGATAAAAATATATTTGAAAATTAATTTTTTTATCATAATTAAATTATCTCAAATTTTCAATTTAAAATAAAAATATAAATCTATATAAATATTAATAAAAAAAATCTTTTAATTAAAAATTAAAAAAGAAAAATAAAAAAAAATCCTAAAAAATAATAATTAAAGATAAAATATTTTCCATTACAATTGATTTTAACATCAGAATAACCATAATAACTTTCAATGGCATCAGGATAAACATTCATATATTTTTTTTTATCATATAAATACATACAACAACCTTTTTCTCCTGTAATTTCACTATTTGAACCAGATTTCCATTCAACAAAACAACAACGATATTTCCATTCTAAAGTCGATAAAGCACAATTATTTTTTGAAGGTTTTATTATATTTATACATGCTTTTTTATATTGAAATGCAAAATCATATGATTCCTTATTTTCTGATTCTTCTGCTATTAATCCTCCTAATGCTTCATCTGATGATATACATATTATAATTGGGAAATATAATAAAATGAAAAATTGATTTTTCATTTTTTTAATTTTATTATTTTTTTCAAAAATTTTAAATTATTTTATTTAAATTTGAAAATGTTTATTTTTCATTTTTATTTTTTTTAAAATATATATAAATTAATTTAAGGGAAACATATAAATTTAATGATTGCATTAAACATAAGAATATTATTAATAAAACAAATAAAATAAAATTTTTACTTCCTATACATTTTCCAATTGCATAACAATGATGATCAAATTTTGAAATACAAACATCACATTCTTTACAATGTTTGACTTTTGAATTTTTATCATAATATATTCCACAAATTTGACAATAAAGAGAATTTTTTATATTATTATCAATTGATTTATAAATTACTCCAGGATTGACTAGATAAAGAATCCAAGCAAAAATAAATATTATTAATAAAATTAATGGCATAAATTTTTCATAAATTTCAGATTTTGTTATTTTATTCATTAATATATATATAATATAAAATATAATAGATACTATTAAAATTATGAAAGGAAACATTATTTTATTACTACCTAAACTGAAAATAGGATATTGAAATTTATCTGATTTTATTTTTATATATGGAAAATAAAAATTTAATGTATTACCAAAAAAAAAATATGGTATATTTAAATATTTTGATTTCTTAATATCTATTATTCTATTTGATATAATATTTTTCTCTTCATCAACTTTACTATTTTCTGTAGTTTGATTTAAATGACTTATTTCTAAATTATTAATTGACATTCACTAAATAATAAATTAAATGATTAATAATGAATAAATAATATATAAAGGATTATAAATAATATATTTTAGAAAAAAAAAAATAAATGAAATTAAAGATAATAATTTTAATTTTCATTTACATTCAAATAATACAAACAAAAATTATAAAAATCCCATTTAAAACTTATTATAACACAACTAATATAAATGAAACTAATTTTATAAGAATAAATTATTTATCAAGAATAGGAACAGAAATTGAATTAGGAACTCCATCTCAAAAACTATTCTCAGCATTTCATTTACAAGTTTTTAGTACTATAGTCCAATCAAAAGATACAAAATGTGAAATAGAACCATTATTTGATTCAAATCACTCAATAACATTAATAAAAGAAAAAAAATCAATTTCTTTTTTTTCTGAAGCATTTACAAGAGCATTTTTATCAAAAGATAAGGTAAATATAGGAAATAATAAATTAAAACTAGAAAATTTTATTTTTCTTTTAACAGAAGATATAACTGATAATTCAATTTTAAATCCAATAATAATTGGATTAAGATTACAACAACAATCTTTTAGTACTCAACTTCCAGAAACAAATTTAATAAATTATTTATATGATAATAAATATATTAATCTTCCTATTTTTACTTTTGAATTCAATTCTGATGATGAAGGAGAATTTATTATTGGGGAAAATCCATATAATGATAAAGATTTTTCTTATATTTCAGTTGGTCTTTTTTCTCGACCTGTAAATATGCAAACTTGGGGATTTAAATGTGATAAAATTTATTATGGGAATGAAAGTATTTATGATAAAACTTTTGATCTTATTTTTGAAGTTGAACAAAAATTTTTTGTGAGTAATTCTGAATATAAATATAAAGTTCAAAATGAATTTTTTTTTAAACATAATGATACTTGTAAAAGAGAAAGTACTAATATTGAAAAATATAAATCTATTTATTATTATGTTTGTGATAAAAATGTTGATTTAAATGATATGAAACCTCTTACTTTTTATATTAAACATAATGAATTTAATTTTACTTTTTTACCAAGTGAATTATTTATTGAATTTAAAGAAAAAAAATTTTTTATTGTTGTATTTACAAATGAATTTAATTCTCAATGGAATGTTGGAAGATATTTTCTTAAGAAATATCAATTATATTTTGATAGAGATAAGAAAGTTATTGGTTATTATAAAAATGGAAAAAAAAATTATAATTTATATTTCTTTTTATTAATTATCACATTAGTAATAATTATTATAATTCTTATTTATTATATTCAATATCATATAAAGAAAAGTAGGAAAAAAAGAATGAATGAGATTGATGATTAATTTGATGATGTAAGTCAAAATAATAATACTATGAAATAAATATATTTAAATAATTTTAAATAAAATTTACAAATATTAAATATAATAAAATTTTATAAAAATAAAATAAACAAAAAAAAAGAATTTAATTTTGAATAATTAAAATGTTTCTCATTTGAAGAAAATATATTGATATTAATTTCTAGTATTATCATAAATGTTTTTTCATTATTATAAATATATTAGATTTATGGAAACAAGTTATTGTTTATTAAATAAAAAGTTTAGAGAGAATTATTGAACATAATTTATAAGATTTTATTTATTAATAGAACTTGGATACTAATTATTTTATTCATTTATTTTTATTTTTCTTTAATTAATAATATTAAATTATATATTATTTATAATTTAATTAAAAATAAAAATTAATAAATAATAAAAAGAATTTAGTAAATGTTTTTTTTAAATAAATAAATAATAAATAAATAAAATTAATATAAATAAATAATCCTAAGTTCAAAGAAGATTTAAATTGAATTTCCTTTTTGAATAAGGAAATAAATAAAAAAATAGTTTTACCAATAAAAATTCTTTTTACTAAAACTATCTTCACTAGTAGTTGAAATTTTTGCTTTATCATCAAAAGCTCTACTATTTCTTTTCTTAGCAATTTCAAATTGATTATTACTCTTAAGAAAACTATTATATTCATTATTTAATTTCAGAGAATTATCATCAATTGAAGGAATAGTATTTTTTTCTTTATCAAAAGGAATTTTTACTTCTTCAAAATAATTCATCAATAATTTTTTTTCTTGTCTTTTAATTCTTTGATAATTAATATTAAACAATTCTTTATTCCTATTATAAACTTTAAAAGTTTCTTTTAAAGAACCTTCAGAAAGAGAAACAGGAATTAAATTTTTAACAGAAGGTAAAGGAAAAATTTTTTTAGGTCTTACAATATTTAAAGGAGGAATTCCTTTATTAAGTGGAATAGAATCATTTATTTTTTTATTTATTTTAAAAATTGTACTCTTTGGTCTATTTTTACAATAATGAATATGAACTTTTAATGCTTTTAAACTTAATACATGTTCTGGATTATATGGACATTGTTGACAAAATTTTCCTAATTTTGATTTATTTGGACATTCTGTTTTGTGTGTTTGAAATGTACTTATGAATTTTCCACATTGAAGAGGACAAGGTTGAAGTGACATGTTTTTGAATTTTTAAATTTTTTTTAAATTTTTTATTTGTTTAATTTATTTTATTTTAATTATATATATTTAAAAAATAAAATATTTTATTATTCATCATAAAGTAAATATGGTTTTCTTTGTTTCCTAAATTTCTCAACATCATCTTTCCACATTTCCTTAATTTCAGAAGCATTTTTCCCTTCTAAAATCATTTCTTTAATATAATCAACTCCTACTAATCTAACAAAATGATTACTAAAAAAATTACTATCTCCTTTTAATTTAACAAAAGCATCAATAATATAACTTAAATCAAATTGATTTTTAATAATTTCATCATCATCTAATTCTCTTAAATCTCTCCCAAAGCATTTTTGTCCTTCATAAATTGGATCTTTACAAATGGGAGTTTTTTTAGGAATAAAATAAAAAGAATAATATTGTTCTAATTGAGGATGAGCATAAACTTGAAAAGGAAAATCAGTTCCTCTTCCATAACTAACTTTAGTACCTTCAAATAAACAAGTTGAAGGATATAAATAAACTGATTTCATATTAGGTAAACCTGGTGAAGGTGGTATTGGTAATTTATATTTTGTTTGATGGGTATAATTTTCAATTGTAATTACTTGTAATTTACATTTTTTTTTATCAACTAACCATCCTTCACCATTACACATTTGAGCTAATTCACCTAATGTAAGTCCATGAACAACTGGTATAGGTAAATATCCAACTCCACTTTTATGTTTCATATCTAATATTGGACCATCTATATAAAAACCGTTTGGATTAGGTCTATCAAAAATTATCATTTCTTTATTATTATTTATACATAAATTCATTAATTGTATTAATGTTATGTAATAAGTATAAAATCTTAATCCTACATCTTGAATATCTGATATTATAACATCGAATTTATCTATTGTTGTTTGTGGGACTGATTGTGGGGAATGAGAACCATAAAGTGAATGTATTGGTATTCCTGTTACTTTATCTATTGAATTATAAACTAATTCACCTGCTGAAGCATCACCTCTAAAACCATGTTCAGGTGAGAAAATTAATACTACGTTTATATTATGTGATAATAGAATATCTAATGTATGTTGTGTACCAACTATTCCACTTTGATTACTAAATAATGCTACTCTTTTACCCTTTAGAATAGGAAGATATACTGAAGTTCTTGCTGCTCCTATTATAACTTCTAAATCTGATTGAAATTTATTTAATGTTGTTGATAACATTAATAGAATCAATATAAAATATTTCATGATATTTAATTAAATTAATATATTTTTTTAACAAACATAAATTATATTAAATTCTCTTTCTTAAATATAATAAAATTCTTAAATATAAAAAAATATGAAATCCACATTATTTTTCCTGATAATAACTTTTTTTTCTTTCACTTCATCAAAAAGACCAATAATAGGTATATATGGAGTAGTCTTTCCCCATGATGATTATTCATCATTTTCAGAAGAATTAGTAGATGGAGCAATGGTTCGTTGGTTAGAAGATGAAGGAGCAAAAATGTTACTAATTCATCATTGGTATTCTCATTCTCAAATAGATACTCTTCTCTCAAAAATAAATGGAGTAGTCTTCCCAGGAGTTCGTCGTAAATCAAATTGGAAAAGTCTCTGGGAACAAAATGCAAGATATATAGTAAGGAAAGCAACAGAAATTTCTCTTCCAATTTTTGGTGTATGTCGTGGATTTCAATTAGTTAATGTATTCACTGCTGATGATACATCAATTTTAGGTGATTGTAAAAATACAGGAGCACATAGAATGACACTTACTCCTTTTGCTTATGAATCTAAATTATATTCTTTATTTGAAAAAAAAGATTTTTATTATTATGAAAATACTGATACTTCAGCTTTGATTAATAGTCATGGAATTGATGAGGAAACTTTTAGGAAAAATAAAAATTTAAATGGATTATGTGATATTACTAGTTTTTCTACTGATCTTACTGGGAAAATGTTTGTTAATTCTATTGAAAGTAGAAAAAATTCTGGGAAAGTTATTTTTGGTACTCAATTTCATCCTGAAATGGCAATTTATACTAGACATGATGAATTGAAGTTTAAACCTTGTGGAGAATCTCTTAAGAGAAGTCAAATGATGGCTTTGAGTTTTGTTAAAGAATGTAGTTTGAATGGAAATAAAATGAGTGAGGATGATATGAATAAATATCAATTTATTAATACTTTTAAATTAGAGGATGGTGTTAGATATAATCATACTGAAAATAAGTTTTATTTTAAAAAAGGTAATTTAAACTAAAAAATTTCAATTAAGTATTGTTTATTTTTGCTTTTTCATATTTAAGATTTTAAATCAATAGAATTTGATTAATGTTTTTTTTAATATTTATTTTTAATGTTATTTTTTTAAAATTTTCATAAAAAAAAAACCTTTTAAATATTTAAATTTTTAAATTAATATGCCTTTGTTTAGGCTAAATCAAATAAGAATGCTATATTTTCATCATTAGGATCAATAGGTTTTACAAAGAAAACTTTTTTAGATTTACCTCCGATTCTGAATGGAATTTCATTTTTAAATGGATTATTAATTTCATTTAATCCAGTAAGAACTAATTTCATTCTCAAAGGAGAACCTAAATTTTCTAAACCAATATAATATCCTTCATCAACTGATAAAATATATTGTTTTAATGTTCCATCTTTATCAATTGCTTCACTACTTTGATTAAAAACTTCCTCTTCATAATTTTTTCCTTTATCATTTTTATCTTTATTCTTATCATCTTTAATTGGTTCTTTTCCTTTTACTTTTTCATTTTCTTTTTCTTTTTCAGTTTGAGGTTTTTCTTCAATTTTCTTTTTTTTTGTACTTGGTCTTGAGGAACTTCTAAGAGAATAACTAAAAACAGAACTAAAAGCATAAGGCATATGAATAAATAATGCTGATTCTCCTGGTTCAATTACTTTAGTAATTGAATTTACTTTATCATTACCATTTTTTTCAAGATAAAAATCACCACATTTTTCATTTCTAAAATTCATTGTATCAGTTAAAGTAACTTCATTAGTTCCTTCACTATTATCAAATAAAATGAAAGTAAAAGGAAATTCAGTATTAATTGTTCTTTTACTTTGATAAATATTTCCTCCTGCATAACTTTGAGGTGTAATATATTTATGTGCATAATCAGTTATTGCATCACTAATACATTTTCCTATATCTTTTTCAGTTTCTTGTTCAATTCCAACTGCATATTTTGAATAACATGAAATTGTATGTCCATGGAATTTATCTCCTGTAAATCTATAATTAATATCACTAATTAAATAATAAGTTCCTTTTTTTAAAACAACATCAATTGTACAATTCTTTTGATTATTATTATTTCCTCCTACAAAATTATTATTTTCATCAATTAAAAGTAAATAATGTAATGAAGCTTTTTGATATGTATTATCCTTTAAAATTAATCTAGGATTTTTTTGATGAATACTAATATAACAATGATTATCATCATTTTCACAAACTAATTTATTAACTAAAGGTCCATGATTAGTAATATTTTTATCATAATGTTTATAAGTATAGACAAAATCTTCATATAAATGGCAAATACCACCTATAATAAAATAGGTTAAGAAATCATTATATGCAATCCAAAAAATTCCCTCATCTTTTTTTTCTATTGCTAATTCTTTTTTAAGTTCTTCTGTCCATAATAAACTTCCATCACTCCAATTCCCAGACCATTCAGTATTACCCCATGGATTTCTTAATTTAAGTAATCTAACAGGATAACCTCTATAATTAATTTCTTGGATTTTTAATATAGTATATGCATGACCAGGTACAAGTCCTTTTTCTTCAATATCTAAATTATATGTATCTGCAGAAGTACCTGCAGTCATAATAAATCCTTTATCTTCAGAATCTTTTAAATGTCTCCATAAAGTTTCACTATCAATTTTTCCTATTGCAAATTTTTCAGAATATGCATTTGTAATATGATCAAAAACTTCATGTGGTTCACCTCCTATAACTTTCACATAATTACCATTTAATTTAGCCCAAGCTTTTTCTATTAAAACAACCCATAATTCATTTCCATTAGTATAACTAAAAGCAAAATTTAATCCATATCTACCATAACAAGGGAAATAATCATCAATTAAAACAAGTTTCCATACACCACTAATTCTAAAATAACATCCATAACAATGTTCAACACATTTTTCTTTAATATAAAATAATTTCTCAACTAATTTTGGAAATTTACATAAAGCAGCAATTGCAGAAAGGAAATAACAATCACCTAAAGTTCCTTGAATAATATCATCATTAATAATACCATCAAAGAAAACTTGATAATTTTGAGAATTAAAAATATTTTCAGCACGAGCCCAACCAATACGTTCCCAATTTTCTAAATCACTAGGATGTATATCTGGTGTTCTTAACCATCTACCATAATTATCTATTGGACATAAATTTTCTTTAATTGGTTTGAAAAGATCATCATTCCATAATTCACCTTTTTTACCTAATTTCTGTTTTCTATATATTGGAGTTTCTTTTGGTATTTCTGTATTTTGAAATGAAACTACATTTGTTTTTTCTTTTATTTTTTCTTCTTCTAATTGACGAGCTTCTTCTATTTTCTTATTTTCTTCTTCTTTTAAACGTTCTCTCATTTCAGTTTCTTTTTTTAAATCTTCTTTTGGATCATAATTTATTGATTCTGCTATTTTTTTCTTTTGTTCTTCATTTAATGCTTCAATTATTGAGTTTTTATCTTTTAATAATTCATTATATAATTGTTGGAGTTTTATTTCTTCATCTGATGATGCTACTGGTATCATTTTTTCTAATTGAGCTAATTTTGCTTCGAGTTCTGGGAGAGAATCAGCTGATAATACTTTTTTTGGTTTATTTTCTTCTTCTTTTTTAGGTTCTTCTTTTTTAGGTTCTTCTTTTTTTGATTCTTCTTTTTTTTCTTCTTTTTTAGGTTCTTCTTTTTTTTCTTCTTTTTTAGGTTCTTCTTTTTTTTCAGGTTCTCTTGTTCTTCTTCTTCTTCTACTATCAGTTTCTTCTTTTTTTGGTTCTTCTTTTTTAGTTTCTTCTTTTTTTTCTTCTTTTTTAGGTTCTTCTTTTTTTTCTTCTTTTTTTTCTTCTTCCTTTTTCTCTTCTACTTTTGGTGGTTCTTCTTCAATTTTAATTGTTGGTTTTTCTTCCTCTTCTTTTTCTTCTAATTCTTTTTTTCTTTTTTTTTCTTCTTCTTCATTTTTTTTCATTTCATCTAATTTTTGTTGTGTTTCTTTTTTCTTTTTATCTTCAATTTTCTTTTGTTCTTGTTCTAATTTTTTCTTTTTTCTTTCTTCATCTTTTCTAGCTTTCTCACTTTCTTCTTTTAATTTCTTTTCCTGACTTTCTAATTCTCTTTTTTTTCTTCTATCTTTTTCTTTTTTAATTTCCTCTTGTAAATTTTTCTCTTCTTCCTCTCTTTTCCTTTCATTTTCCTCAAGAATAAATTTCTGAACTGAAATTTTATTTTCCTCTTCTTTTCTTTTAATTTCATCTTCTAATTTTTTTTTTTCTTCTTCTTTCCTTTTTTCTTCTTCTTCTTTCATTTGAATTAATTTTTTTTCATCTTCTTCTTTTTTTTTTTTCTCAGCTTCAATTTTAAGATTTTCTTCATGAGCTTTAGTTAACATATTAACAATATGAGCATTATCATTTAAAATTTCATACATTCTAACTTTTTCATCCATAGTATAAATAGATGAATTTCCTTGTTCTTCTAATTTTAAATATTTAAGAGCTCTAACAACAGCACCAATTTGTTGTAAAATTAAAGCTGGTGATGTTTTTACTAATTTTTTAGAAATATTTTTCCATTTTTCTTGTGTTTGAATTAACAATTGTCTTTTTTCTTCATTTGTTAATCTTTTCTGACCATAATTATCATAATTTTCATAATTATTGTAATTATTATATCCTTGAAACATTGACATTGGATTTTGAAATATTTGAAACATTGGTTGATCAAAAAAACCAAATCCTGTTGTTTGCTTTTGTGGTTGTGGATTCCACATATTTGAAAATTCTGATAAAACTTCTCCGAAATAATTTTGTAATTCATTTGGTGAACTAAATCCATAACCTTTATTTGGCATATATGGTTGTTTTTTTAATCTTTTTCTAACTCCACCAGCTTTTAATAATTGAGGATTTTCTTCTTTTATTTCTTCATTTTCATTTACTATTTCATTTTCTTTTTTTTTTTCTTCTTTACTTTGAATTTTTCTCCTTCCACTTCTTAATTTTGTTGGTTCAGTTTTCATTAAATCTTTAAAATTTTGACTAATTCTATTTCCAACATTTTTAACTAAATTCCCAAAATTTTGTCTATTAAATAAAAAATCAGTTATTTTCTTATCACCTAAAAATTCTTCAGGTTTAATATTTTGTATATCATTTATAATTTTATCTTTAATAACAATTAAATCATTACTAATTTTCTTACCAATTAAATGTAAATTATTTTTAATTTCATTATATCTTTCAAGAGCTTCATTCATAATATCTTGTCTAGTAAATTTAAAATCTTTAGCTTTTTTTCCTTTACCAGGAGCAATATGCCAATATCTTTCTTTTAAATGACCAATATCTTTATAAGTTTGTCCTTTAATTTCATCAAAGAATCTAGGATCAAAAAAGAAATAATCACTAACTAAAGGTTGAAATACATGTTTATCAATTTCATCTTCATCTTCCATTTTTTCTAATAATTCCTCTTCATAAATTGGTTTATCATCATCTAAATATTTTTGATCAATATCAATATCAATAAATGGATTTACTCTTTGAACTTCGGCAAAATAAGGTTCAAAATAATTTATTTCATTATCTTTAATTTCTATTTTTAATGATTGTAATTGTTTTTTATATTCACCAAAAAAAAATAATGTTCCCTTTGGATTATTTCCTATATAACATGTTTTACCAGAACGACATTTAAATCCTAAAAATGTTATTTTTTCATCTATTGTTCCTAAAATATGTGTTATTCCATCACGTAAATTTTTATCTGGGAATTCATTTACGTCATCTGTTTCTAATCTTGATAAATTTATTTCTAATGGGATAAATAAATTTTTTCCTTCTTCATTTTCATCATTTGTTGGAAATAAATCAACTTTGAAAAAATCATCATATATTATTTGGAATCCTTCAATTTTTTCCTTGTTTATATCAGTTATTACTGAAAATTTTGATATGGATTTTTTTTTTTTTCCTTCTTTTGTTTCAAATTTTGTTCCTTCTGTTTCTTTTTTACCAATTGAACCAATATCATTTTTTAAGGCTTCATCAAAAAATAATTTAAAAAAATTTTGTGTGTCATTTGAAACTTTATTTTCTTTATAATTTAAATAGCATTTTATAAAACGACGAAATGTAATATATTTTCTTTTAGGACCACAAATTTCTTGATATACTGTTTCTAAAGATATATTTTTGTCTTTGATTAAACCACCAAAACATTCTTCAAAACGAGGATATGATGCCATATCTTTATATTGATCAAAAAATAAGTAATCTGCATATATCTTTAATTTATTTATTTCTTCTTCTGTTAAATCTAATTTTGATTTGCTCATTTTTATATGTTGGTTATTTTATATTTTTTATATGATTTTTTATTATAAATTTTAAAAATTCTTTTTTTAAGATGTTTTTTTTTTATTTTTTATATTTTTTAATTAATTAATTATTTTTTTTTTTTAATTTTTAAAAATCTTATTTTATATTTGATTGTTGAACAAGTTAGGTTTTTGCTTTGATTGTAAAGGGATAAATTCATCATCATCATTGCTACTTCCATTCTCATTATCATTCATTATAATCTTTTCTTTTGGTTTTGAACTAAATTTTATCAACATTTTATTTTTTAGCTTTTCAATAGAAAAACTGAATGTATTAACTCGTTTTAAATTTAAAAATTCTTTATTATTTTCAAAAATTACATCATTTAATCTTAATATGTCATTTTTTTTTTTTGAATTAATAAAAAAATCATTTTGTTTATTAATCTTTAAATTAGAAAATTCTTTATTATCTTTAGGAATTAAGGTAAATCTTACATCACTATCTTTTCTATCAAAATCAATATTATCATTTATATTTATAAATTCATTGTTATTATTATTATTATAATTATTATTAATATTATTATTAATATTATTATTATTATTATTATTATTATAATAATTTATATTATTATTTAAATGAGAAATAGATTTAGATTCTTCTATTTTTTTTAATACTTCATTATCAAATATTTTTATCCCAGTTAAAAAGTCAATTTCTTTATTATGATCTGATAAAGTAGCATCAAAACATTTTAATAAGAAATTTGCTAATTCATTTTTTGTAATTTTCTCATTTAAAACAAATAAAGGATTTTCACTAATAAATTTTTCAATATATAAAAATTTATTACTTTCTTTTCTAATATCATCACTTTTTTGAGCATAATAATTAATAGCATTAATAATATCAATTGAATTAAATTTTTTATTTGTATCATCTGATGCAAAAGAATTTAAATAATCATATTTTTCTTTTATTTCCCTTAAATATTTTTGAAAAATATTATAATCACCTTTAATATCATATGTTAATTTTAATTTTATTTCATTAATGATTTTTTCTCTTAATGAAAATATCATATTTACTTTTATTTCTTGAAATATTAAATCTAAAGATTCATTAATTTTATCATCAATTTTTTGAATCAAATTACCTTTTGTACAAAATTCTTTAATAAAAGTATCTAATTCTAAAAGATAAGATGGTAAAAAATCATCTAAATTTAAATCTTCATTTTGACAATGAGAACATTTTAAATTTAAATTATCCCCAAAACTTAAAAATAATTCAGTTTTTGTAACATCTCTTTGACAATTAGGACATCTTAAAAATCCTTCAAATACTCTTGAATTAGTAGGTAATGAATTAGGGTTTTGAAAAGTTGTTTTTCTACATACAGGACATATAATTGTATTATTATTTCTTTTATATATATCTTCTAAACATTCTAAACATATTGTATGTTTACAACATGGTAATTGCTTTGGTATTTTTTTTTGAGAGTTTTGATTAAATGTTTCTAAACAAATTTGACATAATTGATTAAAATCATCCATTTTTTTTCTAAATTAAAAAAACAATAAGTTTAAGAATTTATATTAATATTGAAAAAATAATTCATTATTTAATTTTATGATAAATAAAGATAAATAATCAATATATAAAATAATAAAATAAAAGAATTAATTTTATCTAAATTAACACAAAATATTATAATAAAAAAACAAATTAAAATAAAACAAAAAAAATAAAAAAAAAGAAAAAAATAAAATGAACTTCATCGTTTCAAATAATGATATAATGTCATTAAAAGACTCAACAAAAAAGAAAAAAAAGAAAAAAAACAATTCTCAAGAAGATCTCCAAAACAATGAAGACTCCAAAAACTTAGTAGACAAATCAAAACAAAACATAGAAGAAGAATTAAACAATCCAAATGAAATATCAAACCAATTAAAAAAATCATCTCCAGTTGAAATTCCTGATTCAAAATCCCTAAAAAAAAAATTAAAAAATTCAATCTTTAACAAAATTTCAATAATTTCAAATCACGATTCTGAAACATCAACTACAAGTGAAGATGTAGGTTCTCATTCATATTGGTATCGTGGTGAATGTTTCCAATTAGTTGATGATTGGGAAACTGAATTAGAAAATTATGCTCAAGTTGTAATAGAACAAAAAATAGAATTAATAGAAGTTGTTAGAAAATGTGAAACAATAAATCGATATAATATTTATCATATATCTCAAGAAAATAATGTAAAACAATTTTTATTTAAATGCAAAGATGTAACTAATTGTTTTTTTAGAAATTATTGTCCTTCTGTTGCAAGACCACTTCAATTTCAAGTTGTTCATATTGATGATTCTACAGTTAAACCTAATTATCGTAATGCTGAAGCTACTATATCTAAAGATTTTATACCTGCTTGTTTACCTTGTTTTAAACCTTCTACTGCTGTTTATATAAATGAAAGAATGGGAAAGGGATTTTCTAAAAAGAAAATTGGAAGATTTGTAGAAATTACAGGATGCTCTATTCAATTTATGATTCAAAATGCTCAAGGAATTGATAAATGGAAAATTTATGGGAAATATTGTCAATGTGGTTTTTGCTGTAAATGTACTCCTATTGGTGAATGTTATATTGCTGATTTTTTTATTTATGATGCTAGAGCTGATGTTGAGTCTGCTACTCCTGTTGGAAGTTTACAAAAAGTTTTTAAAGGATTAAGTGATGTTATTAGTAATAGTAATGCTCTTATTCTGAATTTTCCACCTAATGCTAGTGCTAATGAAAAGTTAGTTTTGATTGCTGCTGCTATGATCATTGATTTTAGATTTTATGATGAAGTTGGTTGTGATTATGGGAATATTTTGTAAAAGATTTTATTATTAGGATTTTAATTTTTTTGTTTAGGTTAGATTTTTATTATATATTTTTGGGATTTGTTTGTGGGAATAAATTTATTTTTAGATATATATTATTATTTTATTTATTTATTTTTTATTAAGAGAAGTAATATTTTTTTTAAATTATAATTTTTTTTCTAATATAAATATTTTTGATTTAACATTTATTTGGTCTTTTAAAATCTGGTCCTTGTGTAGGACATCTTTCATTCATTTTTGAATAAGGATGTATAGTAGAATAACCAGGTAATTCAACTTTAAATTTCCCCATAATTTGGCAATAAGGTAAATCAGGATCAGCTTCAACACATTCTTTAGGTCTATTATAATTAGTATCCCAAAAATCAAGCATATAAACATCTCTAGGAGTAAACTCTCTAGCTTGTATATCTACACCATCAAATAATCCTCCAACTTTATAAAAATAAGTAACAAATGCAGAACAAACAAAATTTTTTCCATTAGAATAAACCCATTCATCTCTTTCAGGAACAGCAAGTAAATCTTCAAAAGTTAATCCTTTTCTTGCTGCTTTAGCAATAATTTCTGGTATTGTCAAACCCTTTGTACCTAATCTCATATTAAGACCTTCACCAACCATTTTATCAGAAAGTTTCCTATTAAATTTCTCAATAATAGAAAAAATCAATTCAATTAATTCATGTTGTGTAATAAAAGGTAAATTATTATTTTTAGTATCAATCCATGAAAAAATAAAATTTTTATACCCATAATCTAATCCTTCTGCTTCATTTAAAAACCATTCAATAGCTTTTTTCTCATTAAACTTTTTTCTAATTTCCTCTTTCATAGGTAAAATAACAACACTTCTTTCAGTATCCATAGCATACTTAACAAAATCTTCATATTTATTTTTCTGAATACCTTTCTTAGGCCAATTTGGACTATCTTGACTTTCAAGAATATATAACTCACCATTAATCCAAGCAGCTACAGCTGCATGACCAACATGACTTCCAGTTCCCATTTGTATCATACTACCTAAACCATCTACTCGATGTACTCCTATGAAATCTCCAGTATGGATATTTTTCTTATCCATTATTACTAATTTATTATTTCTTTGTTTTACTTTATAGTGATTATATAATTTTAACATTTGGATATTTGCTTCTTCTAAATATTTTGGGACTTTTGGACGAAGGAATGGTATTGGATTTTTTGGGTTGAGACCCATTCCTCCTAAATATAGTTTTATTGACATAAATAAAGATTTTATTGAAGATATTATACCTTGACAGAAACCTAGGATTTTTATTGAATTTATTTTTATTTCGTCAATATCATTTTGGGATAAATTTTTTATTTTTATTTTGTGGTTTCCTACTGTTAATATTGAAACTATTTTATTTATGTTTGTTGTATGGATTAAAAATGTATCTGTACATAATAAGGATTTTTTTCCTTTTGTATGGAGGTTTATTTCAAGGAGTTTTTTAGAGAAAATATTTATGGTTGCTTTTACTTCTTTAAAACAACGACTTTTAAATTCTATACTTTGGGATTCTTTATATAATTTTGCTTTTATTATTGGAATTACATAAAAGTAATTTGGATCTAATGGATTTGGTCTTTTTTGACATAAATCTGGGGAATAATCATTATTATCTATTTTTAATTCGTTTGAATCTTTATTGAAATATTCTTCATATCCAATTTTTCTATTTTTTGAATTTGTTAAATCTATTTCGTAGTCTGATTGTTGAGTTATAATAAAGAGTAATAAAAGAGTAATTAGAGAAAATTTCATTTAATTTATTTATTACGTAATTTTTCACAATAAATTACTTAAAATTATATAAAATTATATCAACTTTCTCATAAAATAAATATTAATTATTATTAAAATTAATTAATATTAAATTTATTTAATAAAAATATGAAAAAATAATTTTTTAAATTATAAGATTAAAATATGGATTTCATGGATTTTGAATCATCAAATAGTCAAGATGATAGTCTTCTCTACATAACATTTAATCAAGATTGTTCATATATAATAACAGGAACACAACGTGGTTTTAAAATATTTAATTCAAATCCATTAGAACTTCGTTATGAAAGAAGTAAAAATAATATATAATAATAATAAAAATATAGTTTTGGATGGTGGAATTGGAATAATTGAAATGCTTTACAAAAGTAATATCCTAGCATTAGTAGGAGGAGGTAAAAATCCAAAATTTACTCCAAACAAAGTAATATTATGGGATGATTACCAAACTAAAATATTAACAGAATTTAAATTCCCTTTATCAGTAAAAAATGTCAAATTAAAAAATGATAAAATATTTGTAGTATGTGAGCAAAAAATTTATGTATATTCAATGGAAAAATATAAACTAATAGAATCAATAGATACATTCATAAATAAATTAGGAACAATAGGAATAAACACAGGTGAATCATTTACAATATTAGCATATCCATCAAATCCAATTGGTTTCATGAAAGTAAAATATTATGAAAAATCACAAGAAGTAACAATAAACGTTCATGATTCATATTTAACTTATATTGTAATAAGTAATGATGGTAATTTAATTGCAATTTCTGCTGAAAAATGTCCTTTAATTAGATTATTTTCTATTGAAAAAGGTGAATTTATAGAAGAATTTAGAGTAAGTACAACTTATATGAATATTAATTATATAATTTTTTCTCCTGGTACTGAATTTTTGGGTGCTTGTTCTGATAATGGTATTATTCATATTTGGTCACTTGGTTATTCTTGGAAAATAGTAAGAGAAAAAGGAATTGAGATTGAAAATTTGGAAATTGATGAAAATAGATTACCTATTAATAGAAAAAGTTTTTTAAGTTTTTTACCTAGATTTTTAACTGGTGGTGCATTTGATAGTATGAAAAGTTTTGCTAAAGTTAAATTAAATGATGAACAATCAATTTGTGCTTTTGGAGAAGATAATTTTATTATTGCTGTTTCAAATACTGGAGTTTATTATAAAGCTAAAATGGATCCTGTTAAAGGAGGACATTGTAATATTGTACAAGAAGAAGAATTTAATCACATTAAAAAAAATGTTGATTTTTAAATATTCATTATATTAAATTAATATATTAATTTAAATCATTTTTTATTTTATTTTTTATTTTATTTATTTTTATTTTAATACCAACCATTCTTTTTAAATTTATTTTTAATTATATTTTTTGAGACTTCATATTCAGCATCGTTATCATCATAATCATCATATTTATTTTTTTTATTTGATTTTCGAAAATTTTTTATTTTTTTTTTCTTTTGTTTTGATAATACTTTATTAATTTTATTTAATTGTTCATTTGTTTCTTTTAATTGAGTTATATTTCCAGAAATTCTACTTTTTTCATTATTTAATTTTTCAATCATTTCCAATAATTTATTTTCTTTTTCTTTCATTTTTTTTTGATTTGAGGCATTTTGTTCTAATAATTCTTTTTTCATTTGTTCTACTTCATTTATTCTTGATATAATTGAATTATTTCTTGATATATTTTCTTTAATTAATTTTACATATTTTTCATTTTCAACTTTTAAAAATTTGTTACTTTCAATTAAATTTTCAATTTCATTTTTATATTTTTTATTATTTTCATTTTTTATTTCAAATCTAACTTTCATTTTTTCAAATTCAATAGATAAATCTTCAAATTTTTGTTTGTAATCAATTTTATTAATATTAGGACATGTTTTTAAATAATGTTCATTAAATTCATAATATGAAATAATTTGACCACATCCTTTTTCACATTTAAATTTTAAAATATCAGATAAGAATAATTTTAACCAATTATTTTCTTTAAATGATGAATTAGAACATCTAAAAGGACATGTTTTATTTTTTTCATTCCATTCAATAATACAATGTTTACAAAAATTATTCTCACATAAAGAACATTCAATTGGTTCATTTATTATTCCATCACAAATAACACAAGTTATTAATTTTTCAATTTCTTCTAATTCATCTTTGTTTATAAGATAAGTACTATCTATAAACATTTTATTTAATAAATCTAAATTTTATTTATATAATAAATATGTTTTATTTTATATTAGATTTAATTGGTTAATAAATGAATTTAATTAAATGAACTATATGATGAATTCAATGAATTTGTATCCTCATTATTGTAAATAATATAATTTCCTATAATAAAATTAATCATAATATGAATATAATTAAAATAAATATATTTTCATTTATTTTTAATAATTTTTGAGGATGTAGGAAATAAATAAAATTATTATTTATATCATTAACTTTTATAAAAAAGTATTTTTCATTTGAGCTCTATTTCATGTAAAATATTTTTTTTTTATATTTTCCATAATAACTGTTTCACAAATATTATTCATCTCATTATTAAAATAATATAATTGATATGATGAAATATATTTTAAAAATTAAAATTTCATTATTATATACTTCATCATTCAATGTTAAATTTATTTTTTCGTTTTTGTGTTGTTATATTTATTTCTGATAAAAAAGGTTTTGATTCTGAAATATTTAATTCTATAGTTTTATTAGTTAATTCATAAATAAATTGATTTGAATCATTATTTATTGTTTCATTAAATGTATTATTTCCATTTTTAAGGTTAAAATTAGTTTTTGTATTTTCATCACAAAGGAAAATTTGAATATAAATATATTTAAATTCATTTGGTGAATCTAATTCAAAGGAATTAGAATTATTCAAATAAAAAAATGTACCTTCATTAATATGATTTTGACTAGTAATAATTTGATATAATAATAAAAAAAAAAGATAAATTTGAATAATAAATAATAATTTATAAAAATTAATTTTTATGAAAATATATTTATATTTGATTTTCTTATTGAGATTTATTTATTCAAAAAATCATTTTCGTGATTTTATTATAAATTTTCTTGATGAAAATAAAGATATAAATTATGATTTATCAAAAGATTGTTTTGGTGAAACATTTGAATCAGATTTAAAAGTTTTCAAAGCTTTATATGAAGGAAATAATTATAATTTAATTTATGGATCTCTTGTAAAAATTCTTTATGATATATTTGAAAATTGTCCTATTGAAGAAATAAAAACAATTTTCAATAATTTCAAAAAAAATATGAAAATATTTTATATAAAAAATAAAACAAAAGAAATAGCAATTAAAGAATTAGTAAAAACATATAAAAAAGGTAAATATTCAGGTGAAATTATTGGAAAAACTTTAGGAAAAGTAGTTTATATATTAATTCATTTTGAAGAAACAATGAATTTACCTGGAATTAATAATTAAAACTTAAAATTTATTTTAATTTATAATAAATTATTATAAGTATAAATTTTTTTTCTTTATAAAAAAAATGAATTAAAAATCATCATTATTTAAATATATAGTTTGATTAGAAATAATAAATGAATTATCATTTATATTATAACTAGCAATATTAAATTTTTTAGTAAAATTTGTATAAACACCATTTCCAACATGAATAAAATCTTGTCTATTATAAAATAAACATCGATGAGTTAATTTATTTATTCTTTTAGTAACAGAAATAAATTCTCCATTATTATTAATTTTAACTTCCATTTGTTCTTTTAAAGCATCATTTTTTTTATTATAATTAGAAAATCCACCTAATAATAAAATTTTACCATCATTATTATTATATTTAATAACTCCCATAGTGCTAATCATAAATTTTTCATTTTTTAATTGTAATAAATTCCAAACTTTTGATTTTTGGAAATCATATAATTCATAATCATTAGAATATCTTTTATTTTTAAAATCATATCCACCAATACAATAAATAAATCTATTATTTATTGTAAATAAAGTTGCATTTCCCCTTAATTCATTTAAAGAATCAAAATTTTTCCATATTTTATTATCTTGTGAAATATCTAAAAATTCACAATTTTTTGTAGTAGCTCCTCCACATATTATTAAATAATTTTTTTCTGGAAAAAATGTTATATTATGTGATGAATGTGAATAATTCATATCTGATAATTTACTTATTTTTATTTTTCCATTATTATATTTTATTTTATATACTTTTTTTTGTTCATTTGATAAAAATATTCCTCCTGTAACATATAAAGAATTATTTATTGTAATTTGTTTACTTTTTTCAAAAGGAAAATATGTTATATTATAATAAAAAGTAAAATCAAAGAAATCTTGTGTTATTTTTATTGAAGAAGTTATATTTTTATAAGGATTATAAATTATCAAATTAGTATCATATGTTATTGCCATTAATAAATCTTTATTCTTATTTTTTTGGACATTTAATGAAGAATTTTTTTCATTTTCTTCTTCTTTTGGATTTATAATTTCGACTTCACTACTTGAATTTTTATCTGAACTTAAATAAATTGGTGATGATGTAATACTATTATCATTATTACTATTTTTATTATCAATTATTTGATTATCAATTTTTTGTTTTTTTATTGATTGATTAATTATTTCTTGATAATTTTCTTTTATATCCTCATTTAAAGGAAGATCTAAATCAATTAATTCATCAATTGAGACTTCTTTTTTATTATTATTATTATTTTTTTTAATTTCTTTATAAATATCTTCAAAATATTTAGGATTATCTAAAAATAATTTTACTCCTTCCTCATTTATATTTATTGTTTCTATATCATTTAATAAATATGAATTATCTTTTTGATTAATTATATAATTTGTTAAAGCAGAACATAAACCAATATTAAAATTAAAATCTTTTATAAAATTATTTACATATGTTGCAGTTCTTAAAAAAGGAATTATTTTTTCTGTTAATTCAATTAAATGATTTTTTGAAATTTTAAGAATTAATGAACATTTAGAACAACAAATCATTCCTGAGTTTTTACAAATGTAAAAAGTTGATGAATGATTTATAAGATTACTTTGACATTTAACATCAAGAAAAGGATTTGAATTATTTGGATAATCTTTCATACTTTTTGAATTAAAAATTTTTTTTTATGATTGTTTTTTATAAGAAGCAATAAGAAAATATTTTAATTATTGTCAATTTACATTTTTTTAAGTAATATAAAAATCAATTAAATAAATTGTTTAAAGAATATATTTTTATTTTTAATTAAAAATTGATTAATTAATGGATGCTGGAGATTTTTATTCAATTGATATTTGTAAAGAAAAATTTAATAATATATTAAAAGAAATTTATTTTAATAATAATAATGAATTATCATTAAATCAATTAGATATAAATCAAGAAAATAATTTGCAAAATATTATTAAAGAATATAATTTATGTAAAAAACAAAAAGGTTTTATTCCTCCTATAACTTTTTATACTGATTTCATAGGAACTAATATTTCAAAACAAATGAATAATTTATCTCCTCAACAAAGAATTGATTTAAAAAATAAATCAACAAAAGTATATCAAATAATAAAATCATCTATTAATTAATTATCCTTAATTTATTAAATGAATATTAATAAATAAGATAATTATTATATTAAATTTTTTCAAAAATATTTAAAATACCATCTAAAGCATAAGAACCAATTTTCCCATCTTTAAATTTTATAAATCCCTTAATTTCATTAGTATGTTGATTAATAATTCTTTTATAAAGATACAAAGTATTCTTTTTAAATATTCTAATTTTTCTATCTAATCCTCCAGTAAAAATATAATCATTTAAAACTAAAATTGCCCAAGTTGAAGTTTCATTCTCAATACAAGATATTATTTGTTTATTTTTAATATTTACAATAAATAATATCCTATAAAAATCACCACCAGTGATTATATTATCATTATCTATTTTTTGTAAAGCATTTCTTCCAATACAAGGTGATTTTATTAAACAAATTTTGTTATAATTGTCATTTATATTTAAAAGGTTTATTCCTTCTCTTTCTCCAATTAAAAATAAATTATGATTTTCACAAAGTAATATTGAATAAGTTGATGTTTCTGTATATATTCTTTTTTTTATTTCATATTCACCTTCTTCATTTTTTTCAATTATATTAATTTCTCCTGAAATAATAGCAATATAAATTTTATCTGGTGTATATATAATTTTCATTACTTCATCTAATCCTATTGTATTAATTGATTCTTTATAAATAAATTGATTATTAGTAAATGTATAAAAAAGAATACTACTTTCATAAGCTACAATAAAATTATTTTCATTAATAATTTCAATTTGATGAAAATCTTTTTTTTCCCCTGAATATATTTCTTGTAATAAATTATATTCTATATCATATATATTTAAATTTCTTGATGCTATAACAAATTTTCCTGATGGAAATAAACCAATATGATTTATTGGATAATTACAATTTATTTTAAGTATTGGTTCATCTTTCATTTTCTTAAATAAAAAATAACTATTTTCTTTTTTTATATCAATTATAAAATGAAGAAAGCAACAATAAAAACAATAAATTCAAAAAAAATATTAAATAATAATAATAATGTAATTAAAATAACACAAGATATAAAAAATAATATTCTTCAAACTGAAAAAGTAAATATAAAACCATTAACTTCAACTTCTTTAATAAAAGATAATTCTTTATATCCAATAATATTATTTTTAGACTTAAAATCAATATATAATTTTATGTTAGTAAATAAAAGATTTTTCAATGTAATAAATAGTTCAGATGAATTATGGTATAATGTATATTGCATAAGAGAAAAAAAGAAAAAAATAAATTTACCTTCATATGATCAACATTGTGGTAATTGGAAAAAAGAATTTTCTTCAATAATCAAAAATTTAGTACTAAAGAATTATGAAAATTTAAAGAAAAATTTCTTATTAAAAAATAAAAAAAAATTTAATAAAAAAGACCATTTTTATCTTCAAAATAATATTTATAATCATTTAAAACCAACTTTCTTAATTCAAATAAATGAAACTTTTTTACCTGTTACATATACTCTCCAACATGGTAATTTAACTGCAGTTAATATATTTTATCAATTTAATGAAAAGGAAAATAAAACTAAAAATGATATTAAGAAAATAAAAATATTATTAACTGATCAAAAATATGGAATTTTTGGAAGAATTGTAAAAGAATATGATAATATATCTAAAATTAATTTTCAATCTAATGAACATGAAAAATATTTTAATAAATATTGTACTATTTTTTATAAGGATGAATTTATTATTTCTACTTTAAAAACAGGGAAATTATATTTTTTAAATATATCTTTAACTGTGTGTAAATTAAGTGAAATATTATTTCCTTTCATTAAAAATTTTCATAAAAAAAATATTAATTATTTAACTAATTTAAATGGTGATATTGAATTATATGATTTTTCTCTTTTAATAAATATAAGGTCTTATAAAGATATGTTTTTTAGTGTTGTTGATACAAATTGTAATTTTAAAGAAGTTGATGAAAAAAGTGGATTAGAAATTAATAAAAAAATAACTGAATATTATTATATTAATGATTATCGACAAACTATTAATAAAAGTGTAAGTTTTGATGTTAAGACTTTAATGTTAAATGATAAAATTGAAAATTTTTTAATTATGGATATTTCATTATTATCTTATAATGGTGATCATATATTATGTGAAACAAAACCATTATTTTTAAAAAATGAAAAAGTAAAGATTAGATTAAATGATCCATCAATTAATTATATTGGAAAAATAATAGATGATAGATATAATATTATGTTTAAATTTTTATTTAATAAAAAAGTAAATGAATATTCACTTGATTATACAGAATTACGTTTAAATAAAAATTTTATATATTCATTATTACCTAAATAAAAAATTAATTTTAAAAATAATCAATTTTAATAATCATAAAATAAAAATAAGTAAATTATCAGATATGAATTATTCACATTCATCACATAATATA
>JAJJLH010002308.1:0-27656 GCA_023806865.1 Isotricha sp. YL-2021a | reverse complement strand
ACTTTTTTTATTTTTACTTATTAATTAACATATTTATATTTCAATATTCATAATCTAACAATTTTATTTTTGAGGGATAAAATTTTCGAAAAATTAACATAAAGGAGAATAATCGATATTCTAATTTATGTAAAAAGAATTTGAAATAATAAATAAAAATTCATAATAAATCATAGTTATAATATTTTAAATAAGTAAAATAAAAATTATTATTCAAAAATATTATTTTTATCAAAAGAGATTTTTTATTTAATATGAATTTCAGCTATTTTTTAAATTTTAAAATGGATTTTTCCTGCTTAATGTAAGATAAAATTAAAAAAGAAAAAAATATAATTATAGTCCATTTTATTCTGAATAAAACCATCTATTTTTTTTATATTTTGAATGATTAGTGATTGAGAAAATCATTTCTAATAAAATAAAAAAGAAATTTCATTTCATATATAAATGATTAGAAAACAATTTATATAAAAAATAAAATGCAAGAGTCAAAAATTGAAAATATTGAAACAAATAAACATGAAGATGAAATAATCAATAAAAAAAATACAACAACAGAAAATAGTTCTTTAAATTCTGGAAGAAATAACAAAAATGAATTTTCAGATAAAAAATCATGCTTTATGAAACATCGATTATTAATTATTTTATCAATTATAATTGGTGTTATACTTATTATTACTTCTCTTATAATTACTATTTTAGTTATACAACAAAAACAAGAAAAAATAATTGTAGAAATAAAAAGAGAAATAAATCAAATTGATTATTATCATTCAACTAAAAAACAAAAAATTTATTTTGAAAATGTAAAATCATCAAATGATGAAAAATTAAGAAATTTAGAAGAAGAAATATTTGAAAATTCAACTGAAGCAACAATTAATTTTTTAACTTCAATTAATACATATGATATTAAAAAATATTTTAATGGTACAACAATTTATAAATCATTTATTATTATTAAAGAATTAAGTTATGTGAATGAAAATGGAAATGATGAAAAAATATTATCTTTTAATTTTGATGAAGAAATAAATGAATCAGAAGAAAATATAGAAGAAATAGATAATTTACCATTAATACAAGTTGAATTTTATAAAAATGGAACAATAATAAATGAATTTGTTCCTAAAAATTTAAATAAAACATTTTTAGATTTATTAGAATATTCAAAAGAAAAATTAATTCCTTTAGTTTCTGAAAATTTATATAAAAATGATAATTTAAGAATACTTTCAGATGATTATGATAAAATGACATATAAAAAAGAAAATAATGTAGTAATATTAAAAAGAGAAATAAATTCAAAAGTAAATAATAATGGAAATATTATAAAAGATAGTATTAATGAAGGAAATATGGAAACAACAATTATAAATGGTACTATTAAAAATATTGAATTAAAATCATATGTTAGTTTATCAACAAATGATACTAATGAAGAAAATAATAAAAATGAAGATAATACTTATTTTAAATTACCTTATCATAAAATTTCATCTGATGTTTATGAAAATTTTACTTTTATTAAGTCAGATATTAATAAAAAAGTTACAAATAATCTTAAAAAATTAATTACAAAATGTTCATTAATAGATAAAAATAAATTAAATGAAGAAGAAGAAATAAAAGAAGAAAATAATAAAGAAAAATTAGAAGATAAATTAAGAAGACTTTCATCAAATTCTTTATTTAAAGATAGTTATGAATATTTAACTATATTAAGTCATGATTTTTTAGGTTCAACTTTAAGAATTTATTTAAAAGTTGAAACATTCTTAAATTTAGAAAAATTAATAGTTACATTATATTTAGATTATTATTCAAATACACATGTATTATTAAGAAAAGAACATTATATTAGTAGTGATTATGCACAAATAAAAATTATAAATAATCTTATTGGATATAAAAAACAAGTTAAAAATTTTTCAAATGATTTTTTAAAATTAATGAAAGATAAATTAATTCCTTTATATAAAGAAGTATATGAGGAAAGAAAAAAATTTGAAATAGGAACCCTTCCAATTATAATTTTAATTATTCAAAAATTTGATGACTTTGAAAAAGGTAATATATTAGAAGAAGTATTAATTTCTTTTTATGAGAATTATAAAAAAAATTATTTTGACAAAAAAATAAAAGATTTAGAATCTTTTATTGATTTATTAAATAATTTATTAAATGAAATTAATAATTTTTCCAATAAAATTGAAAATCATTTTAATAATAAAAATCTTTCAATCCCAAATTATAATAATCCAATAGCAGAATTTAATAAATTAAATCTTGATTTTGAAAAAAATATTCCAAATTTATCAAGTGAAGCAGTAAAATATTTTAATGAAAAAAGAAATTTAAGAAATTTAAATGATTTAAAAGACTTAGTTAATGATTTAAAAAATGAAAATAATGAAAATAATGATAATAATTCATTAAGAAGTTTAGCTGAAACTCCATATGTATCAGGAAATCCTTTTATTAATTCAATTTTACAAGATTTTGATAGAATAAGTTATGAATATTATTTACTTCTTCATTATTTAAAAACAAAATATGATTTAGAAAAGTTAACAAAAGGAGATTTATTTAGATATTTAACTAAAAATTATACAATAGTAAACTTAAAAAACCTCAAAAAAAAGGAAAAAATAGAAGAAATAATTCTTTCCATCATAACTATAATAAAATATTTTAAAACAATAAATGAGAAAATAGATAAAGTAAAAACAGAATTAAAAAATATATACAATGAAAAAATTCCAAAAGTGAAATCAAAAACATACAATTCAATGATTAATTCATGGAAATCAATTTTAAGGAATACTGAAGCTAAAATATTATTAAATATAGATGATGACATAAGAAAAAAATCAATATTCAACATAGGATTTAAATTTTTGGGATTTGGATTAAGGGTATTTGGAGACATTGATAGATTAATATCAAATATAAAAGTTAATATTACATTTAATCCAAATGATCTTTCAGTTTCATTAAATTTACAAGTACAAAAATCATTACAATTTTCAATAGGAGGTTCTGTTGATGTTCTTTTAGTAGGAGGAAGTGTTAAATCTAGTGTATCTTTTGGTGATTTATATTTTCAATTAAAACCAACTTTGGATTTTTATTATTTACAAAATAAAATTCCTTATTATTATTATTATAAAGTTCCTCAATTATGTTTTTATGCTGATGTTTATTATACTGTCCCAACCATTAAATGTAAGAAAGTTTGGTTTGTACCTGTTTGTTATCCTTGGGTTGATCAAATTCATAATGTTTTAACTGATACTTGTACTAATTCAAAGACTTTTTCTTCATCTTATACTTATTCTTATGACATTTTTGATAGAAGTAAAATTAATCGAAAATCATTGGAAAATAAGAATATAATGGTAAGTAATAATAATTGGGTTAATAATAATTTTAATTAATTATATTAGTTTTAATTATTAATATGTAATTTTATTAAAAAGATAATATTTTTTTTAAATTATTTTTTTTATTTATAAAAAATTTGAACTAAAAAGATACGTAATTAAGAAAAATTTAATGTTTTCAATATTTCATGATTAAATTATTTATTTTTGAAAATTTCTTTCTTTTTTTTATTTTTTTAAAATGAACAGATGTTAAATGATTGTATTTTATCAAAAACAAGAATTTAAAAAAATTGAATAAAATGATATTGATTTAAAAAATTATTTCAAAAAATTCCACCAAACAATATTTTTAAAATGTTTAAAGAAATCTAAAATTTTTCATATTTATCATTTTTATATTATTTTATTTAATTGATAAAAATTAATATTTTGTTATTGAAATCAATTAAAAAATAATTAATTAATTTTAAAATAGTCATTCATAGAGAAATTAATAATATAGTTTTTTATTATTGAAAATGATAAATAATATTACTAAATATGATATTAAATGTCAATAATGAAAAATATATTTAAAACAAATTCATCAATTACTTTATGTGAAATAACATATCTCAAATTTCAATAAATGAAATTACTAATTTAAAAGCTCTAAAAATGAAAATTCAAAATTTTCATTTTTAAATAATCTTCCTGATATTTCTACATATTATTTAAAGTCGAAAAATTAAATCAATAATACCAGAAATTTTTATTACCTTTGATAAAATAAATAATATTACTTTACATTTTATTATCAAACAAAATTATAAAATGAATCAATAGAATCAAAAAAATATTATAATTTCTGAATTAAAAAAATAGGTTGAAAATGAAAATCTATTAATACTATTATTCAATAAGAAAAATCTTTCGGTTATACACAACTGTTGTTTGATATTACATTTATTAAATAAAATGAAAATTAAGATTCATTAATAGATAAAGATTTTAAATATTTTTATAGATTATACTATTGTTAATTTTTCAGGGGTTTGAGAAAATTATTTCATTTTTTTCATAAAAATTACTTAGTTATTTAGAATAAAAATATATTTCATATTATTTTAAAATTATATGATTCTTTTGATACTTTTTGAGATATATAATTCTAATTAAGAGATGATTAATATTTGAATCAAAAAATGTTTTATATATTATATAATATTAATTATATTATTAAATTAAAATTATGCAAAATTATTTAAATAAATTTAATTTATTAAATTATTATCTCTATATATGTTTAATAATTTTCATAAAATTCCAAATAAAAAAAAATAACAATAAAATATTTATAACCAAAAAAAAATAAAATATGAATTACTTTTGATTATTCCTCGAAATAGAAAAAACAAGATTTCTAAAATCATTTAAACTATTAATCCCAATTTCTTTTAAATGTTGAATTAAATAATAATCAGAAATAGTAACCTCAATTAATTTAGGTTGGGCAATAGAAACACGATAAAAAAACTTTTCTTTCAACTTTAAATAATATTGATGATAAACCGAATTAATAGTCCTAGCAAGTTTTCTATAATTTCTAACTTTTTGATATTCTTTTTCTAATTTATTCTCTTTATAAATTTTCCATTTTTCTTGAATAAATTTAGCATAATAATCTTTATCTTTAATAACTTTTGGAATTTGATCTATATTCATTTTAAATAATTGAATATTAATTTTGGCATTTTCAATTTCATTTTTAGTTGACATTAAAAAATTATTTTTTCTCTCTTTTTTAGCAGAAGATAGACTTCTTCCTTTTTTAACAGGATTTTCAATTTTATATTCTTGAATATTTGTTTTTAAATTATATGAAGTTCCTTTTAAATTTTGTAATGCACTTTTTGTTAAATCAACTGAATTTGATTGATTTTTTTTCTTTTTTTTTCCTCCCATAAAATCATATAAACTTGCTCTTTTTGATTTTATGTTTTTTTCTTTATTATTATTTTCTTTATAGTTACTTATTATATTTCCTATAAATACTTCATTTTTTAATATATTTAATCTTCTTTTTTGTCCTATTCCTTTATATTGAGCTTTTTGAAATTGTTGTGTGGCAATTTCTTCCATTGGTGTTCCTATTATTGTTTTTCTTGCTTCTCTTCTTTTCATTTTTATATATTTTTTTTTTATAATTATGCTTTTTTTAATTATTTTTGTCTTTTATTATTTTGAAAATAATTAATTTTTTAAATAAATTTAAAGAAAAAATATAATATTTTTTTATTTTTTTTAAATATTTTATTGATGACGTATTATTTTTTGGAAAATAATAAAATCATATATTATATTTAAATTAAAGAACATTTAAAATATAATATATCAACAAAATCAAAAAAATCATAATCCAATATTAAAAAAACTCAAAATAATAACTTAATAAAATTAAAAAACCAAAAAAATATAATTTTTTATAAATTAAAATAAAAAAACCTATTCAAAATAATAATATATAAAATAAAAAAAACAGAAAAAAAAAAAAAAAAAATATGAGTTTCTGGTTTTGCAATTTAGAATCAAACGATTCAAAAGAAATAACATTCCCAGAAGCGACCCCTGAAAAAATAATATCAAAACCTGGTCTCCAGCGAAAAATAATAAATGAAAAAAGTCCAAAAAGAAAAAACTCCAAATCACATTATAACAAACTTTATCAATATCGAAAAAAAAAAGAAAAAAATTCCTCATTTGAGAAAGAAAAAGAAGAAATAGGTGATTTAATATCATTAAAAGATCCATTTATATGTTTATTTTGTAATGGTAAAAATTGTAAATGGGAAAATTACTTAACTCACCCAAATCCATCAATAAAAGGATTATATAGTGACTATTATCAAAAATATCATTTTTATGCTTCACAAAGACCAAGTACAACATTAATAAAAAAATTTAATTTAACAAAAATTTTCAAAGAAAAAAATATTGGTTTAATAATAAATTGTCAAATCCCAGGTGAGCATCCATATTGTGGTCCTAATGAAGGTTTAGAAATCGATTCTGGTTTTTCTTATTCACCTTCAATTTTCATTTCAGAAGGTATAAAATATATAAATAAAGGATGGGCTGATTTAACTTCTCCTTTTAGTTATCAATTCATGTTAGATATTGTTAAAGATATGATGTATACTATTGATATTGAAAAAAAAGATGTTTTTGTTCATTGTCATGCTGGTAATGGGAGAACTGGTTTAGTTAATGCTTGCTTTTTAGTTTTTAAATATGGCTTCAAATATGATTATGCTATTGAAATTATTAGAGAAAAAAGATATAAAGGATTAGAAAAAGAAATTCAAGTTGATTTTTGTAGAAAATTTGCCTTTTTTGTTAAGGAATTAAAAATGTTTTTTACTTTTAAAAAAATTTCTGTTAATAGGTTTGTTAAAAATCAAATGGATTTGAATTTTAATAAAAAGAAGAAATATTTAAGTTTGATTATGTCTGCTTATTTAAATGAAGGGAATAATGGAGAAAGTGATAAGATTGAGAATTTGAATTATGAAAGTTTTTATGCTTATAAAAATATGGTTGATTTTAATTATGTTCCTAAAATTATTTATGAGTGTTTAGAAAGGATTATTTCTATTAAAAATAATAGTAAAAATAAAAATATTTCTAAAATTCAATTATATAAAATTTTTTCTGGTTCTGTTGATATTGATTCTGAAAAATATGATGAAATTGATAGTATTATTGATTGTATTAATAAAAATGATTTTACTAAATTAAGATTATGTGATTCAATTGAAGTAATTTCTGAATTATTTTTTATTTGGTTGAATGAATGTGTTATTTGTGTTATTTCACCAATTAAAATTAAAGAAATTTTCAATTTTAATATTGAAAATATATATGATGTTTCTAAATATGATAATATTCATACTTTAGGAAATGTTATTGAAAATTATAATAATGTTAATTGTTCATTAATTGATTCTTGTCTAAAAGAAGTTAAATTAATTTTTTCTAAAATTGAATATGAAACTTTAAAGTATTTTTCTAAATTTTTATATTTGATTTATCCTACTGAAGATGAAAGTAAAAATGAAGAATTGGTTAAAGAATATAAAAAAATGTTATATAAATTTGTTTTATTTTTAATGGGATATAATTTAGATGAATTTAATAAAATGGAAGAAACTGATAAAAGATTAAATCAAACTAATAGATTAGAACAATGTATTAGTATACTTGAATTTTTTATGTTTTATAATAAGAATAATAATAAAGAAGAAACAAAAGGAAAAAATGATGATTTTAATATTGATTTAATTAAAAATGATTTGAAAGGTAAAAATGAAAAAGAACTTTATTATGAATTATATTTAAAATTAAGAGATAAGTTTGATAAAAATAAAAATGAGGATAAATTTTTTGAAAAGAAAAAAATTAGTTTTATGAAAAAAAATAGTGTTATTGATAAAAATAAAGATGAAGATATGTTAAGAAGAAAAAGTACTACTGGAAAAATTTCACCTAAATTTATTATGAATTAATTTTTTTATTAATAATAAAATTATATATTAATTCAAATTTTTATTATATATAAATTGATAATTTTTATCAAATAATAACATACTAAGTAAAAGATGAAAATTTTCTTTTTAATATATGGAAAAATTATTAATATAGAATTATTATAAATTAATTAAAACAATAATATAAATTATAATTATTTATATTTACAATTTTTTATATTATTTAAATGGGATTTCTCTCATTTACCATATATTATATTTTTATCCAATTAACAAATCAAAATATAAAATTTCATTTTAAAATAAATAATAATATTTCAATTTCAAATTCATCAGAATACATAAAAAATATATTAAATATTGATTTAATAACAGAATTAAAAGTTGGAACACCAATTCAAAAATTAAATTGTAATATTCAATCACAACAATTTATTTATTATATTTCAGATGAAAATGACACAAGAATATATAATTCAAGTAATTCATCTACTTTTGATAATAAAAGTTCATCAATTATACAATTTATGGAAGGCCCAATTGAAAAAGCCTTAATTGCAAATGAAACTTATAATTTTGATTTAATATCAAAATTAAATATTTTTGTTGATAAATTTATTATTATTTTAAGTAAAGAACATAAATTTGATAAGGAAATCAAATCATGTTCAATTGGAGTTGGAAATAGGGATTTTTTATCAATTGATAATAAAAGAAATTTAATATTTAATTTATATGATAAAAAATTAATTGAAAATATTTCATTTTATTTTAATTTTAATGGAATGAATAAAAATGAATTAGTAATAGGAGGAAATCCCCATATTTTAGAAAAAGAAAAATTTCAAAATTATACTTTTAAAATAATTAAATCAATTGAGAAAAGAAATTCAAAATGGTATACTCAATTTAATATCTCCTTAGGAAAAAATAATATTTCCCAACATCATTTTGATACTTCATTTAATCCAAATTTAAATGGAATTATTTGTCCAAGTGGTTTTTTTCAAAGAAAAATAAATGATTCAATTTTTAGTAAATTTATATTAGAAAAAAAATGTATTGAAGATTTATATTTAAATTATTATGTTTTTTATCATTGTGATAAAGATACAAAATTGAATTTTGAGAGTTTAGAAAATATTTTTTTTGAAAATAAAGAATTAAATTATACTTTTGAAATAGAGCATAAAAAATTATTTGAAGAATATAATAATAGATTATATTATTTAGTAATATTTGGTGGAGAAACAATAATTGAATGGACATTAGGAAAACCTTTTTTAGAAAATTATACTACAGTTTTTACTTTTGATAAAATAGAATCATATAATCAAAATAATACAATTGGATTTGAAATTCCTTTTAATATTAGTAATAATAATAAATCATATGTATTTTGGATAGTATTGGGAATTTTATTATTTTTAATAATTTCTATAATAATAATTAATTGTATTATTTATACAAAAAATAAAAACAAAAAGAATTTTAATAAGGATTTGAATTCACCTTTTAATATTTTAGAATAAAACTCTCCTTTAAGATTAGTATTATATAATTTTTAATATTAAATTATAAAATTTTTCTAAATTAAAAAAATGGGTTGCATTCAAATAAAAAAATTAAATGATAATGAAATTATTAAATCAAATAATATCGAAAATCATAACTATAATCCTAATAATAAACTAGAAACAAATCCAAATAAAAATGATGAAAATTTAATATTATTAAATAATAATTTATTAAATAAAAAACAAGAAAAAAAATGCGATAAACAAATAACAAAAAAAACAAATAATAAAACCTTAAATGAAACAAAACATGAAATAACCGAAACAAAAAAACAAGAAATTCCAATAAATAAATCAGAGTTCAACAAAATAACAAAAGCAGAAATATCAGAAATAGACAAAAAAAAAATAGAAATCTCTTTACAAAATCATTTCTTATTTAAAAACAAATCTCAAAATATATTATCAAATATAATAAATTCACTTCAAATGCAAAAATTACCACCAAACACAATTTTATTTAAAAAAGGAGATAAAGGAAATTATTTTTATATAATTAAAGAAGGAAATTTAGAAATAATTGCAGAATATGGAAAAAAAATATTAAATCAAGATGAAACTTTTGGTGAATTAGCATTAATTGAAAACAAAGAAAGAACGGCAACAGTAAAATCAATAAATTATTGTATTTTATATTTATTAAATGGAAAAATTTTCAGAGAAATTGTTTCAAAAATAAATGAAGATGAATTACTAGAAAGATTAAATTTTTTAAAAGCAATTTCAATTTTTAATGTTTTAAATAATGTTCATTTAAATTCAATTGCTTTAGGAATGTTAAAATGTGAATTTGAAAAAGGACAAATGATACTTTATGAAGGGGATGTTGGACAAAGTATTTATATTATTAAAAGTGGTAGTGTTAAATGTTTTAAAGGAGATAAAGAAGTTCGATTTTTAGGACCAAAAAATTTTTTTGGCGAAAGTGCAGTTTTATTTAATACTAATAGAAGTCTTAATGTTTTAGTTGAAGAAAATACTGTTTGTTATCAAATTAGTGAAAGTTTATTAATTGATATTATTGGAGAAGAATTTAGAAATGTTATTATTTCTTATTTAAGTAAAGTTTCTTTGAAAAATAGTAAATATATGAAAATATTATCCAATGAAATTTTTTTTGAGAAAGTTTTGGAAAATTATCATTTGAAAACTTTTAATAATAATGATATTATTTATGATTGTAAAAAAAATGATTATAATAAATTTTATATTATTATTTATGGGAATTTTATTAATGAAAATAATGGGGAAATTTTGGCAAGTAGAAATCAATTATTTGGTGAAGAATATATTAAAAAAAATTCAAATTCAAATTTTAATATTATATCAAAAGATGAATGTAGGACAATTGAATTTAATTGGGATGAAATTTTTCCAAAATTAAATTTAAATATTGAAAAAAGAAAAGCATTAACTTTATTTCAAAGAATAGAACAATTAAAAAAAATAAGTTTATTCCAAGAAACAAATGAAAAAAAATTATTTGATATATATTTAGCAATGAAAAAAGAGAAATTTAAAAAAGGAGAAAAAATATTTGAAGAAGGGGATAAAGGAAATAAATTATATTTTGTAAAAAAGGGTAAAATTAAAGTTTTTAAAAATTCTAAATTTATAAGAGAAATAAATGAAGGAAATTATTTTGGAGAAGTGGCATTATTAATAAATGAATCAAGATCTGCAACAGTTATAGCAGAAATTGATTCTTCTCTTTTAACTTTAACAAAAGAAGATTTTAAATCTTTTATCGATAAAAGAATGTATGATTATTTAATACAAAAAATTTCTTTAATGGATAATTTTAATTTAACTCTTGATCATTTATTTTATATTAAAGATTTAGGAAAAGGAAAATTTGGAAATGTATCTTTAGTTCATAATAATAAAAATTTATTTGCAATTAAAGCAGTTGATAGAAAAGCAGCAGATAAGCAAAAAATATTAATTAAATACTTTCTTCAAGAAAGAAATATTTTATTAGCAATAGACCATCCTTTCATAATGAAATTAGTAAAAACATTAAAAACAGAAAATCACATTTTTTTCCTTTTAGAATATATTTCAGGGCAAACATTCGGTAAATATTTATCAAAAAGAACCCAAAAGCAAATTCATAATATTGAAGATACAAAATTTTACATAGGAACACTTTTAATAATAATAGATTATTTAAATTCAAAAAATATATGTCATAGAGATTTAAAACCAGATAATATGATATTAAATGAATTAGGATATTTAAAATTAATAGATTTTGGTACTTCAATAATAATAAAAGATTTTACTAATACAATAACAGGAACTCCATATTACATTGCACCTGAAGTTTTATTAGGAAAAGGATATGGATTTTCATGTGATTATTGGTCAATTGGTATAATTACTTATGAAATTTATTATAATTCATATCCTTTTGGAAATAATGCATATGATCCTATGGATGTTTATAGGGAAGTTATTAAAAAAAATTTGGTTATTAAAAATGGAGATAGTAAAATTATTCAGTTGATTAAATGCTTACTTAAAAAAAGAGTTAATGAAAGAATTTGCTCTTTGGAAAAAGCAAAAAAGTTAATTTTATTTAAGGATTTTAAATGGGATGATTTAATGAATTTTAAATTTGAAACTCAATTTTGTCCTTATATTAGTCGGATTAAAGATTTTAAAGAATATAATGTTAAATATATGAGTTATGTTAATAAACAATTTGAAAATTGGAAAAGTGATAATTCGTCTTTTTCTTCTTTTGATGATGATGATGAAAAAGAAATTGAATATGATCCAAATTGGGCGAATAATTTTTAAATTTGTTGTTTTTTTAATTATTTTATAGTATATTATAGGATTGTTGAATTTTTTTATTTTTTTTATAAATATTTTTTTGGTGTATATTTTTGATTAGATATTATTTTTTTAATTTTTATTATTAATATATTTTTTGTAAATTTTTTTTTATAAATTATAATATATGATTAAAACATTCCAAAGGATTTTTTATATTTTTTTAGGTTTATTTTTTCTTATTTTTATTGGGATTTTGTTTAATTTTTATAACAATCAGAAATTTCCTTTTAGAAAATTAAATTATTCAAATGATGATGTTGAAAAAATTTGTAAAAATATTTCTCCTGATGTTTATGAATTTTTTTATAATGATCATTTTTTTTTTGAATTACCACCAATCAAAAATGATACTGAATATATTGATTCTTTTAGTGAAATTATTGAGTTAAAATTAAAAAAGAAATCATATTTTAAAAAATATTTGAAATTTTATTCAAAATATTTTGTATTCATATTAATATCATTTTCTTTATTTATATTTTGGATAAATTGTATTATTTTTGGAATTATTTTTAAATGTAAAAAATGTTGTAATTGTTGTGAAAATAAAAAATTGAAAGATTTTTCATTATTCTCAATAATAATAGTTTTAAGTATAAATTTTATTTTTTCAATAATAACAATATTGTCATTAAAAAAATTAAATAAAAAAAATAACAATATTTCATGTTCAATATTAAAATTAATAAATGAAATAAAAGAAGGACAAAGTATAAATACAAATTTTAAATGGACAGGAATAAAAAATATAAGAAACTTAATTCAAAATTTGGATACATTATCTCCAAAATTAGTAAATCAAATAAGTAATTATAAACAAAATATAACAGACTTAAATAATAAATATAATATTTATATAAATGAACTGTTTAATGTATATCAAAAAGTTAAAACAATGTCAACTGATAATTATATAAAAGATATTAATTTAGCAGGAAGTTATAAAAATAAATTTTCTAATAATCCTGTAAAATTAATTCCTTCTTTTATGTTAAAATATGGACCTCACAGCGAAATTAATACAACTTTATATTTTGTTAAATATGAAATGGATTTACTGAAAAATAATTTAACTTATATTAATGAAGCTATTAAAGAAACTTTTGATAATAAAGATTTTAAAAATGAATTAAATTATATTCAAAATGATTTATTAACTTTTGAAAATACTATTGAAATTATTAATAATCAAATAATTATTCCTTGGTATAATAAACATAAAAATTATACAAAATATATAAAATTTTTATTTTTAATTGATATTTTATATATTGTTTTTGATTTAATTTTGATTATTTCATTATTTATTTTAAATTCAAAATATTTATCTGAATTAAAAATATCATTAACTATATTAATACATATTTTTTGGAATCTATTATCTATATTAATAATAATAGGATTTACAATTGGAATAATAGTAGTAATATTTGGAAAAGAAGATAAAGATTTAATAAATTTAATTAATATGATAACAAAATCTGAAAATATATTTTCAGAAAATCCTAAAATTATTCCTGATTTACATGAAGATGGAAAATCTAATATTGATATTTGTTTAAATGGAAATGGAGATTTAACAAATGATATTTTTGGGAAAACTGGAAATTATTTACATGATTTATTATCAATTGAAACTTATTTAAATTCTTCAATAATATATTTAAAAGAAAGAGAATATCCAATGGCAATTGAAAAATTTGAAAAATATATTACTGATAATAATTTAATAATTGAATTTATGGAAATTCCATATTATATATTTCATCCAAATCAACATTTATATCAATATAATGAAAATGAATCAATCGATTTTAAAAAATCAATAAATGAAATAAATGAAGTACTCTCAATTATGTGTCCTGGTAAATCTTTAATAGATAAATGGACAACTACAAGAATTTGTCCAAATTATTATAATTTGCATTCAAGTAGATTAGATGAATTATTATCTGGAAAATATTTTATTTATTTATATACTGAAGATTGGTGGGAAATAAATCCGGATAAATTATATAATAGATATTCTAGTTTATGTTCTCCTATAAATTCTTTTGGTTATTCGATTAATCAATATGATGCTAGTAAAGAATTTTATCAAATGTTTAAAAATGTTTTCATAAAAAACAAAAGTTACATGGAAAATTGGGTTTTATTAAATAAAAATATTCCATCAAGTCCTATTACTTATAATGATATTGTTAGAAATGCTTTTAAAGATATTAAAGATGATTTGATTAAATATTTACATAGTGCTTTAGATATTATTATTCCTATAAGAAAGTTTTTTTTAAACAATATTAATATTGGGAATTTTGATTCTATGTTAAATTGTGATTTTGTAAAAACTAATTTAAATTTCTTATTAAGAATTTATTATGATTTAGGTAAAGATGTATATAATAATGGAATTTATTTAACAATTAATTCTTTTATTCTGTGTTTTGGAATTATTTTTATTATAATAAATGTAAATTTAACATATACTGAAAATTATAAAAAAAATAAAAATGTAATTATTAAAAAAAATCAAAGAGATATAAATAAATTAAAAAGTAAAAAATTTGAATATATTTTTGAATCAATGATGAGAATAAATAAAAGACAAAAACCAAATAAAGAAATAGAAATTGATTCAAAAAGTATATTTGTAAATAATTAATTTTAAAGGTAATGTCAAAGAAAATATATGAAATAAAAAATATTATCATTAATATATCTTATAAAAAATTATATAATATAATATAAGTATATTTAATAAATGATAAATTATTCTTTAGTAACTTTTTTATACTCTAGAATTTTTTTCTTTAACTCTTTATATAATTCAATTTTTTCATTAATAATATTTTCTAAATTTGGAGTATAATCTTCCATATTAAAATTATTTTTATTATCAATTCCTTTTATTTTGGAAATTAATTTTCCTTCTTCAGATAATAAAAGTGCATCTCTTTTTATAATATTCATATGACTTGATAATATATTTTCCCTTTCTTCAAAAATGTCAATAACTTCTTCATCTTTAATTTTATTTAAATTATTAGAATCAATATTGTTATTATAATTATTATTATTTGAATTATTATTAATTTCTTCTTCTATTATATCTTCATTCATATTTAAATTGTTTATTTCATCATCAAAAATTTTTTCCTTTTTTTCTAAAAGTACTTTTTGATATGACTTATTAGAATTTGAATTTTTATTTTTCTTTTTTTCAGTATATGGAATATAAGGAAATTGCATTAGATTTTTATTTTCATTAATCATATTATTACTATAACTTTTATTATTATTCATATTTTTTTTATAAATTGGTTTAAAACATTCTAATTGATTATTAAATGGAATTGGAGTTTTTTCTAAATGTTCTTCAACATCTTCAAAATCTTCATTATTTAAATAATCATTAATAAATTTATCATCATCATTAATATTATTTTTATTAATTTTTTTAAGTGAATTATTATTATTACTTTTATTTTTTTTAATGTTAGAATTATTCTCTTTTTTAATTCTATCAAACATATATCTTCTCATATCAGATGGATTAACACTATTAATATTTCTCATATTAACAGATTTTCCTTTTTTTTTCTTTTTATTATCTCCTTTTATTAATTTATTTTGTATTTTATTTACATTTAAATTATGAGTTTTCATACGATAACTATTCTGAATATTATTATTATAATTAATAAAATTATTATCATTATTATTTAAATTCAATCTTATATTACTGTTATGTGCACTAAATCTTTCAAAATTATTTTTATTATTATTATTAATATTATTATTTTTTTTTTTTAATTTTTCAATTTGTTCATCAAAATAATTTCCTCCATTACTAAAATTATTATCATCAAAATTATTATTATTAAAATTATTATTATTCCCAAAATGATTTTTCATTTTTACAAAATTACTTTTTTCCTTTAACCTATCAGCATACCTCAAAGTATTAATAGTATGATTGGAACTAGAATATCCAGGAGAAACACAAGCAATCATAATAATTTTTGAATTTTCATTTTTATCAATAAAACTATCTCTTAAAACTAAAGTTAATTTACTAGTTCTAAAAGGAACATGTCTCTCAAAATTTTTCCCTTTATTTTCAAGTACTCTAATACATTCTTTCAAAGCTAATAAACTCTTATTAATTTCAGCACCTTCAGCTAATCTATTTTTATTATTACTTTGAGTTTCTGTTGCTCTTTCACTTCCAGCTAAGTCAACTAATGTTAATTTTGAGTATTCTTCAAGTGAATTTTTTTCTCTTATTATAAAATTACAAATTGAATGAGAACGAGATGAAGTTTCATTTATTATTGTATTATGTGTAGTTCTTATTTTATTAGCAAAATCTACTATATTATTCATTTCTTGAATAGAATTTATTTTTTTTTCTGTTAAATTGTATATTTGAACTTTATTATTTTTATCTTCTAATGCCATTACTTTATTTCTATTATTTAATAAGTCATATAATCTACCTGAATAAATTTCAAAAAATGAAATTGAAAAAGAGTATTTTTCATTATTGAAATTTTCAAAAATTGATTTTATTGATAAATTCTGAATTTCTGTCATTGTATAAGTTTTCCCACTTCCAGTTTGACCATAAGCAAATATTGTAATAACTCCTTTATTTAATAATAAATTTATTGTTGGTTTAATTGTATAATTATATAAAGTTTCTGAAGATTCAATTTCTGAAAATGAATTATCAAATATAAATTCATTTGTTTCTATATATTTTGTATAACCATCTATTTTCATTTTTGGTTCATAAATATAGATCTTTGGATTTATTGATGATATACAATCTATTTCTCCATTTTTTATTTCTTTTTCAAAAATTGGTCTTTTTCTTACACACACAAAAATTTTGTGATTTTCACTTGATGTATGTTTTTTTGGTTTGTTTAATTCTATTATTTCTTTTTTTTGGTTTATTAAAATTTCATATTCTGAATCTAATTTTGGAATGTAATTTGGGTCATTTATAATTTCTTGTTTGTGTATTTTTTCTTCTTCTATTTTTCTTCTTCTTTTATCCCGTCTTTGTTTCATTTTTTCTATTTCTTCTGCTATTGAAATTTTTTTGAAATTAATATTTGAATTTAAATCATTATTTGATTCATTATTTTTTCCATTAGGAAAATTATAATTATGAATATTTTTAGTTGTATTAGTATTATGAATATTCATTTTATATTTTAAATATTAGTTTAATTTTTTTAAATAATATATTATTTTAAAAGGAAAATATTGTTTATCATATAATTAAAAAATATGAAATAAAAATTGTTAATTATCAAAATGAAATAAAAAGAAAAAAATATTTTAAGAAAAAATAAAATATAATAAATAAAAAAGAAATATTATTCTCTTATAAACTTAAATTTTTGTTAATAAAAAAAACATTTTAATTTTTTTATTTCAAATTAAAAAAAATAAAAAAAATTTACATGGTGAAATTTAAATCAAGATATCTTTTAATAGAAACATTATATGAAGGAGAAAGAAATCGTCCATTTGATGCATCCAAAATAGCAAATATATTAAAAAAAGTAGTAGAAAATTTTTTTGGGGATATTGGATTAGGAAAATTAAATAAAAATTTACAAGTTAAATATATGAATAATTATACAAATATGTTAATAATAAGAGTAGGAAAGGAAAATTTAAAATTAATTTGGACTGCACTTTCACTAATTAATGAAATTGATGGAATTAATATGAAAATGCATATTATTGGTGTTAGTGGAAGTATTAAAAAAGCAGAAAAAAGAGCTAAAAAATTTTTAGAAAGATGGATTAATAATTATGAAATACAAAAAAAAGAAAAAATTAATGAAGATTATACAAAATAAAATTTGAATTTGATTATTTAATTTATATTTTTTTTTTTTTTGTATTTTTTTAAAGTATATTATATATATTAGAAAATAAAAAAATTAAATTTTGATTTATATTTAATGGGATGTTAGAATTTTATAAAAAAAAAAAATTATTTTAATTTTACAAAGTTTATTATTTATAAAAAGATAAACTAATTAAATAAATATTAACTAAAAAAATATTTTTACAATAATAACTTAATTATCATTTTTTTTACTTTCTCTTTCATAAAATCTCTTTTTAGTATGTAAATTAGGTTCATGACCAATTGTTAATGGTTTATTACTTTTTTTAACTTCCATATAAGTAAAAGTAGGACAAGGTCTAGCTTTAAATTTACTATGAGAATTATTCCTTAATTTCTTAGAAATATTCATAAAATTGTTTTTATCTTTACTTTTATTAAATGAATTATCATCATTATTATTTATTATTATTTTAAAATTATTTTTTGTAGTAAATGGAATATTTTTTCTTTTAGTAAATTTTAAAAGATTTAAATTATTATTATTATCTTTTTTTTTAACTGAAGAATATTTTCTTTTATTAGGAGTAAAATGAAAAATTGTTTTAATATCTTTCCCTTTAATATTATTTTTAATAATAATAAAAATATTTCCAACTGAATTTTCAATTTTTTTACTCATTATTTTAAAAAAAAAAATTAAATATTTAATAAGAAAATACCCAAAAAAAAAATGAATACTGATCAGAACAATACATTAAATATAGATAAAACAATTGAAGATGCAAAAAGTCTTTTAACTCAATTTCAAAAAATAAAATTTCGAAATGAATCAAATTATGAAAGCAAATTTTTTCATTATTTAGATAAATTATCAATAATCCAATTAATTTTACCATATTTAGAAACAAAAGATTTATTTAATTTTAGATTATCATCTCGTTTAATAAATTCAACAGTTTGTTCAATGCCAAATATGATATTATCTCAATATAGATTAAAATTAAAAATAAAAAAAGAAAATAATCCTCCAAAAATAGATTTAAATGCCTTAAATGCTCAAATTAATAATGAAGAAGATATTAAAGTTCAAGTTAAATCATTAAGAGAAATAAATGAATTTTTAAAAACAAAATTATTTCAATCTGAAAATATTATTCGAGTTTGTAAAAATGATATTGAATATATGAAAAATGAAGCAAAAAATCAAGAAGATATTATTAGTAAATTAAATCAAACTTTAAGTCAAACGAGTAAAGAAGAAGAAGAAATTAAAAAAGAAAATAAAATTTTAAAACATCAATTAGAAGATTTAAATAAAAAATATGATGAAAGTGTCGAACAAAATAGTAAAATTATTGATGATTTAAAAAAAGAAACTGAACAATTAAAAGGAGAAAAAAATAAATTTGCTGCTGCAGTTATACAACTTAAGAAAATTACTGATGATTTAAAAAAAAAAAATGTTTCCAAATCTGAAGCTTTAAAAGCTATTAAAAATTTTTTTATGAATTCTACTATGTTGAAATTAAAAGATATTGAAGGTTTTAAAGATAAAAAAGAAGAAAATGGAATTACTGAACAAAAGTAAATGATATAATATTTTAATAATTAGATTAAAAATTAATAATATTTAAAACAAATAAATTTTTTCTTAGAATTTTTGAATAAATACTTAAATTATAAAAAGATTTAAAAAATTAAATAAAAATGAATAAAATATAAAAAAAATTAAAAGAAAAAAATAACAAAAAAATTAAAAAACAAAAAATAAAATAAGTTATAAAAAAAAAAAATGTCAAACCCAGAAGAAGAAGAACAAAAACTTGAAGGTACTGAAGTATTCACAACAGGAGTAAACATAATAGTAACAAAAAAAGAGAAAGAGAAAGAGAAAGAGAAAGAAAAAGAAAAAGAAATAATCCTCCCTCCAATTAAAAACCCTCCATCATTACAAAAAGAAGAAAAAAAGGAAGAGGAAGAAAAAATAGAAGAAATTCCAATAATAAAATCCCCAACATTTTTCGATATAACCCCTCCTAAATTTATTCAAGGTGAATTATCCTTATCAATCCCAGTTGACTTAATAAAAATAAAAAAAAATGCAGTAAACTCAATTTCAAAAGTAAAATTTTCTCATTTTTTACAAAATCCAGCATTAAATGAATTAATAGATGCTTTAATTAGTGATTCATTTTGGTTTATAGTATGTTTTTTCCAAAGTAAAAATAATAATGAAATTAAACCAGATGATGATTTACAAACAAAAAGAATGAAAATAAATAATAGAAATGAAAATTTTCAAATAATAAGTCAAATTTTAAAAAGAATGTCATGTAATTATTTTAAATTTTTTATAAGAGTTTGTGATATGGGACCTTCAAGAAAAAATGATCCTGCTTTAAATGTTTTTAGAGATTTTATGAGTCAAAGTGTTTATTATTCTATTTATTTAGCTTTTCCAAAAAGTAGATATTTATTCGGGGAAGATTTTAGAAATAGAATTGTATCATATTTTGCTTATTTATATAATGGTTTAACTAGTGAACATTCTTTTGTTCAATTGCATTGGGAATTAGATTTAGGAAAAGGAAATATTATTGAAAACTTCGTTAAATATAAAGATGAACATCCTATGATTTTACCTGATTTATATGAATTACAAGTTGTTTTAGAAAAAAATTATAAAAGGAAAAAATTTTATGGTTCTGTTAGAAAGAATAAAGGAAATAAAAAAGGAGAAATTAATTCTGATATCTTAAATACTCCTTTATATAGATTATATGCTGAAACTAATACTTTTGAAACTTTAAATTTAGTTAAACCGATTAAAATGCCTAATAGGAAAATTATTGATATTTATCAAATTAATAAACAACATTTTAATTATGTTAAATTTGCTAGGGATACTTTGAAAAATGTTGCTGAGAGGAAAGCACAATATAAAAGAGAAATTGCTGAAAAAGATGCTGAGTTTCAAAATCAAATTAATGAAGTTAAAGCTAATGAAAATAGAATTAAAAAAGAATTGGCTGATATTAAAATTCAAAATGTTCAAGAATATGCTAATTATTGTATTTTTATTTCATCTAAGTGAGAAAATAGGATTTTTATTTTTGGTTTTTTTTAATTTTTGATTTTTTTGATTGATGTTTGTTTTTTATTAAATAATAAAATTAATAAATAAATATTTTTATATTGTTTTTTTTTGTTTAAAAAGTTTTTACTTTAAATTATTTTTTAACACACTCATCTAATTTATTAATTCTTTATTTAGAAAAACTTTACAATAATTACAAAATTTTTTTTTACAAAAAAATTAAAATTTATTATATGTAATTTTTTTACTTAAAGAAACAATTGGAGTACGATAACTTTTACTTGATTTAGTATTTCTTCTTGTAGTAGTATCATCATAATAAGAAGAAATATTTGTAATTCTTGAAGATAAATTTTTTACAGTATCCATTAAATTTTGATTTTTAATTTCTTCTTCTTTTAATTTAATATTCCGATTTTCAATTTCTAAAATAGATTGAGCTAAATTTTTATTTTCTAATTCAATTGGTTTTTCATCTGGATAAAGTTCATAAAGATATGTTTTATGACTTAATGATGATAATAATTGTGATAGTAAATTATATCTTTGTTGGAGTATTTTTAAATTATTTTCTTGTAATTCTTCTTTTTTCATAAATTCTTTTCTTTGATTTAAATATTGAATTTGTAATTTTTCTTTTTTATTATTGATTTTATTTAATTCATCTGAAATTAAATTTATTTTGTTTTGAATTTCTAATAATTTAATATTTAAAGTATTATTTGTATCATTTTTCATTTTTATTATTCCTTCATTTGTTATTATTATATTTTTTTTTTCTGATTTTAAATCTGAAATATTATTTTCATATCCATCAATAATTTTTACATAATTTTTTTCTGATGCTCTAGTTTCATTTGCATATTTTTCTATTTCAATTTTATTTTTTAAAAAACTTTGTGTTAGTTGTTTAATACTTGATAAGTAATTTTGATAATTGCCATTTAAGTCTTTTATATATCTAAATTCTGATCTTAATTGAATTATTAAATTTTCTTTATTTATTATACTTTTTATTTTAGATATGAGATTTTTGGTTTTTTTTATATTTTCTTTTTTTGTATTTAATATTTCAATGAAAAAATTTCTTAATTTTCCTCCTTTTTTATACATTTTTGTTGTTTTCATTTTTTAATTATTATATATTATTTAATTTTTTAATTATTTTTTATTATGAGTATTATATTAATATAATTGATTATTTAATTAAAATGACTTATATTGAATTTAATTAATATTTTAATCAATTTTTTCAAATCAAAATTGATTAATTTTCTCTTTAAAAATTATCTAAATATTTAATTATATTAAATTTGAGAAATTCAAAAGTTTTTATTTATATATATTTTAATTATATTTCAAAAATATTATCCTATATAATATAAGTAAATTTAGGAAAAGGAGATTATAACAAACTTTATTATTTCATATTATTATTTGATATAAAAATAAATTGTTAAATTATTTCAAAAAAAAAGAAAAGATTTTTATTAATAAATATTAATTTCAAAGCTAAAATTTTTATTGAATAAATAATTTAATACTCAAAAACTGATTTTTTTCCTTATTATTAATCAAATTAAAAAATTAAATAGTGAAATAATTAATTTTAATTATTAAATTTGAAAATTTCTATTTGAAAAAATTAAAAAATAAATATTTTCATCAAAAATAATAATTATTAGTTATGTTGTTTGAAAAAATCATCAATTATTTTTTCAGCATTTTGAAAATTAGAATATTTTTCTTTAGTCATACCAAAAGACTGATTATGAGTATGTTTAAAACTATTATTCACACTTTTATTTTTTTTTTTTTGATTTTTATGATAATTTTTATTTTCTCTAAAATCTTTATCAGGATTATAATTCAAATTAATCCTATCACTAAAAAATATGTTATTCTTTTTAATATTATCATTGTCATTATCATTAATTTTATTATTAAAATTTTTTTCATAATTAAATTTTTCATTTCTATTACTTATAAAATTTTCATTATAACTTTTAGATTTAATCATTTCTTTTTTTACTAAAGACGCCACTGCTTCATTATACATTCTATTTGATATTTCTTCAATTTTTTTTTTCGAAACTTTAACTCTTCTTTTCTCCATTTCTTTTAATAATTTTTCTTCTTTTTTTTTTTCTTCTTCAATTTTTTGTTTTCTTAATAAATCTAAATTTCTTTCTCTTTGATTTAATTTATGAATAACTTCTTCATTATATTTACTTAAAAACTTTTCTTCATCAAATTTTTTTTTTTTCTTTTTTTTCTTTTCATATAAAGCATTATTAATTTTTTGATTTTGATTTACTAAAATTACTCTATTTTTTGCTTCGACTCTCCTATTTGCATCTTCAATTAAATGATTAAAAATATTTATTCTATCAATTTCTCTTATTTTTGGAGTTGTTTTTTTTACTATTAAATTTACAATATCATTTTTTGTTTGATTTTTAATTGAATAAAAATTCATTCTATCTAAGAAATTTTTATTTGCTGGTTTACATTGAGAATAATTTTTCATTGCTTGATAAAATAAATTTTCTGTATTGTATTTTTCAAACTTTTTAAAAAAATAATCTTTTTCTTTTTTTTTTGGACTTTTTTTCTTTTTTTTTTCTCTTGATGATGCAGGAGTTGTTATATTATTTTTGTCATATGATTTTATCATATTTGGTTCAAAATTTAATTTGAAATTATCTTCATATAATTCTTTTAAAGCTTCAATTTTTTTTTTATTATTATTTTTTGTTTCTTCGTTTAATTGTTTAAAATTATTTAATTTTTGATTATCTAAATTAAGAGAATAATTCTTATTTTTTTTATGTAATATTTTTTCTTTACATGTATTTTGATTTTTTTTGTTGAATTTTGATATATTTGAATCAAGATTTATTTCAGTTAAAATTCTTTTAGAATTATCTTCTTTTGGAATTTGATTTAAATTATTATTATTTTTTTCTATTTTTGATATTGATTCATTAGTATTATCTTGAGTTGCAATAAAGGGAATATTTATATTATTTTCATTTGATTGATTATTTTGTCTTTTTCTTTCAAAAATATTTTTTATAATATCACCATAATTAATTTCCATTTAATAAATTAAAAAAAAATTTAAAAAATAAAATATTATATATATTCTCTTTTTATTTTCTTTGATTTGATTCTATTTAATTTAAAAAAAATGTAAATAAATTTTAAATGGAACCTATTAATTCAACAAATAATAAAATAAATGAAATAATGGATAAAAAATTTTTAGAAAAAGTAAAAAGACAATTTGATCGATTAACTGAAACAGAAAAGGAAAAATTAAGAGTATCAATAAGTTGGTTGTTTTTAAACGACAGTATAAAAAGAAAAATAATAGGAAATATCCAAAAAAAACTAAAATTTTATGATTTCATATCTGTAATTTTTTCCTTATTATCAATATTTACAGAATTTTTATCCTCATATTATTATTTTAATGTAACATTAATTAGGAATGAAAACTTAGTTTCAGTAAAAGTAGGATATAATAAAAAGAAAAGAGTAGAAATTTTAAGAGCATTAACATCATTAATAACAATAATATTAATATTATTAATAACAATACATTATCATACAGAAAAAATGTTAAAAATATTTAGACAAAATTTAGATGTTACAACATCATTATATGAAACTGGGCAATTACCTCTTTTTTTTTTAGAATTAATAATTTTATTAATACACACTCCTCCTTTTTTAAATGGAATAACAGTTTCTTTAACAACATTTGATTCAAATAAAGCATATGATATTGATATAATATTATTTATAAATGTAATAGTATTACTCAGAATTTATATTTTATTAAAATATTATTTTAGATATTCAAAATGGGGTGATGAGAGAACAAATAGAATTTGTAAAGAAAGTAATGTTTCACATGGATTTATTTTCATATTAAAAGCTGAACTAGCAGAACATCCTTATTTTCATTTATTATTTTTATTAATTGGTGTTATTTGCATATTTGGTTATTCATTAAGAAATTGTGAGATGCCTTTTATTCAAGATATTGAAAGTGAAAAAGTTATGGATTGGAGAAATTTTTGGAATTGTATTTGGTGTGTTATTACTACAATAATGACTATTGGTTATGGAGATTTTGTACCTAAGACTTTAATAGGAAGAATTTTAACTATTATTTGTTTAATTTTTGGTACAATTAGTTTTGGGATTTTATTAGTTTTTCAAATATCTAATTTTAAAATGTCTCAACAAGAATTACAAGCTTATAAAGAAATAAAGAAAAGTTTAATTAAGAATAAATTAAAAAAAAAAGCTTTGGAATTAATTTTAAGTTTTTATAGATTAAATAGGATTTGTAAAAATAATCAATTAACTAGAAATACTGGAAATGATGCTATTGATCATGGTCATTTATTAGAAAAAAAAAGAAATGAAATACAAAATGGAATTGAAGATATTTATAAAGGAAAAAAAGAATTTTCAAATTTAAGAAAATATTATATTAAAATTGAAGAAGAAGAAACTATGAATCAATATTTTAATAATATTTTACAAAAAGTAAATGATAAAATGAGTTATGTTTCTTATTTATCTAAAGTTGAATCTAATAAGTTGGTTAATAGGATTAAATATTCACTTTATTTTCAAAATTTAATTTTGTATTATTCTGAAATTTTAAAAAAAATGAATCAATCTTTAACTGATAGTTTGAAAAGACATGAAAGATCACATAAAGTTAGTTTTAATGTGTAAATAATATAATATTTTAAGTTTTTATTTTATTAATTCCATATAAAATTCAAAAAATTAAAAATAAAAAAGAGAAATTGATAGTCTGGTAATTTTAAGATTAACAAAAAGCTCTAAAAATATTACACAAAAAAAAATTTTATATTTAGATAATACAAAAATTCAATTATTTATTGTAATGATGTTTTAATATGTGATGATAAAACATTTTATATATATACAATTTAAAATATGCTAAAATAAATTAATATTTATATAGATATAAGTTCAAATGAAAAAGAATGTTTAGATTTAATTATTAAAAAAAATAAAACAAACTTTGTATATATGAAAAAAAAGATTATAAAATATTATTTTTAGATATTATGATGCATATTATGAATTGATTATCCACCGCAAAAAAATATAAGCAAGGAATGACTAATAAAAAAAATTAATAATAATTCAAGAATTATTATTATCTCTGCTCATATTTTTGGAGATAATTTATTTAAATATGTAAAAAAATTAAATGAATTGTTAAATAATACCTAAACCTTTGAAAGAAATAAAATGGAAGATAAATTTTAAACCTATTTTAATATTTAAATAAATAATTCCTTTAATATTAAAGATAATTGTTTTATTTGAAAATATTTGTATAATTTATTATCAAAAGATAGATCGATCCTAATTTAAAATGCCGTATTAGATTAATATAATATTACAATATTATATATTTTGCAAATTGAATTATAAAACCAAAATGATAAAATGGAAATTTTCAGAACCGTATTATAAACCGGAAGTTCATAATTATAAACGGTTAATTCTTAGAGAATCGTTGCTTGATTTATTTGGCGATAATCGATTAAGAGCCGGAACCGCCCACTTCTCTGATGCAACCCTACCAGAAGAAGAGCGTTCATATATTATTGCAACAGATACTCAACGTTTTTTGTTTTCTGAAACATCACATCTCAGAATTCAGGATGACATCGAAAAAGGACCATCTGTGGCTGAATTCAAAACAGAGGTTGTTATTCCCTGCACACTGAATGGCTCAATTTACATCCCTAAAGACACTCGTAATATGTCGGACGTTATTGATGTATTCAAAGACTCTTTCGGATTTGTCAAGCGAATAGGATTACATCACAATATAGGATATGGAAGATGTCAGATGAAAATGAAAGAACAAATTTTAAATAGTGAAAGATAATGGCTAAAAGACAATTTATATGTACTCTTATAGAGGATGTGATACTCACCCTTCAACCTCCACAGGATGGCTTCTACCAGTCACTCAATTTCATTCCCGGCAGATGTTTTAGGAGTATTGTGGCAAACGATTCTGAAAATGGTCTTTGTCTAACCCGTAATCCTAACATCCGTTTTGGTGACGCCCATATAGCACATATTCGCAAGATGGGCGAGAATAAAATATATTGGCGGACCATGCATATTCCTTTCTCAATGATGTACCCTAAGCATTGGTCCGTAGGACATGCTTGCTACTTATATCATTTTTACGATCGTTCAAAGGACAAGAGCGTTGATGGACAACGCCCTCAGCAAATGAAGCAATGTAGACACGGCTAT